>JAAGWI010226240.1:0-14422 GCA_012274505.1 Galium porrigens var. tenue
GCCTATAGCTTCGGGACGGGCAAGGTAGGCGACCTGGCCGGGTTCGCGTCGGCGATGGTGCTGGGCCTGATCGCGCTCGGGATCGGTGTCGAGTCCATCCTTCGCCTGTTTCAGCCGATCACGGTCGCATTCGGGGAAGCGACGCTCATCGCGGTGGTCGGTCTGGGCGTGAACATCGCCTGCGCCTTCCTGCTCTCGGGCGGGCACCATCACGGGCACGACCATCATCACGGGCATGACCACCATCACGGGCACGGGCATGCGCACGGCGCGCATGGCGGTGACAACAACATGCGCTCCGCCTATGTCCATGTCCTGGCCGACGCGCTCACCTCGGTTCTCGCCATCGCCGCGCTGCTGGCGGGCCGCTATCTCGGCTGGGTCTGGATGGATCCGGTGATGGGCATCGTCGGTGCGATCGTCATCGCGCGCTGGTCATGGACGCTGATGCGCGACACGGCGTCCGTGTTGCTCGATGCGACCGATCATCATGTAGAGGAGGAAGTGCGCGAGTTGGTCGAGGCGCCAGGCGACGCGCGTATCACCGATCTTCATGTCTGGCGCGTCGGTCCGGAAGCCCACGCCGCGATCGTCAGCGTCGTAGGCGGGCAGGGCGTGACCGGCGACGATATCCGCGCCCGCCTCGCACCGGTTCATGAAATCGCGCACCTGACCGTCGAGTGCCGCTAGCCCTCGAAGGCGGTCAGGATCGGGCATGGTCCCTCCGCTCCTGACCCGCATTCATGTGCGAGCCGGCGAAGCGAGGCGCGCACCCGCTCAAGCTCCTCGATCTTCGCATCCAGTTCGGCAATGCGCTCGCCCGCGAGCTGGCGCGCGCGGGCGCGATCGTCGGTCGCATCCAGCGCCAGAAGCTCACCGATCTGCTCGAGCGTGAAACCGGCTGCCTGCGCCGAGCGGATGAAGCGAAGGCGGCGGGCGTCATCGGTGCCGTAGCGCCGGATGCCGCCTCCGGCGCCAGCCCCGGTCGGCCGGTCTGGCTCGTCCAGCAAACCGCGACGCTGATAGTAGCGCACCGTTTCGACGCCGACGCCGCCCTCGCGCGCGAGCGCCGCGATCGTCATGCCGGTCATGCCTTGACTCCGTACTATGGTACGGACCCTATATAGGCGGGGCGAGGATATTGGAGAAGCGGCATGGCGAGCGCCCCCGCCAAACAGGCGACGATCTACCGGATGGTGATGCCGGAACATACCTGCCCTTTCGGGCTGAAGGCGAAGGATCTTCTGCGCCGGGAAGGCTATGCGGTCGATGACCATTGGCTGATGACGCGGGAAGAAACCGACGCTTTCAAGGCGAAGCACGGCGTCAAGACGACCCCGCAGATCTTTATCGCCGGGGAGCGGGTCGGCGGCTTTGACGATCTGCGCCGCTTCTTCGGCAAGATGGTCCGCGACCCCAAGGCCGTCACCTATCGCCCGGTGATTGCCGTGTTCGCGATGACGGCGCTGATGGCGCTCGCCGCCAGCTATGCGGTACTCGGCACGCCCTTCACGGTGCGGGCGGGTGAATGGTTCATCGCGTTCTCGATGTGCGCTCTGGCGATGCTCAAGCTCCAGAACGTCGAGAGCTTCTCGAGCATGTTCCTCAACTACGATCTGCTCGCGAAGCGCTGGGTGCCCTATGCCTATGCCTATCCCTACGCGGAAGGAGCGGCGGGCGTCCTGATGGCAGCCGGCGCGTTGACCTGGCTGTCGGTGCCCGTCGCGCTCGTTATCGGTACGATCGGCGCGGTGTCGGTGTTCAAGGCCGTCTACATCGACAAGCGTGAGCTGAAATGCGCGTGCGTGGGCGGGGACAGCAACGTGCCGCTCGGCTTCATCTCGCTCACCGAAAACCTGATGATGGTCGCGATGGCGCTGTGGATGATCGCTGCGCCGCCCGTGCTGGCGATGGCGCACTGACGCGAAGGTCGGCACGCGTCGTCAATGCGGGCTGATCGCCGTAACTTCTGCCGTCATACCCTTCGCCTTGGCGGTGAATGCGACCCGCTGCCCCGACCGCAGTCCCTTGAGCAGGGTCGGGGGGGATGCCCGGAAGGTCATCGTCATTGCGGGCCAGCCGATCGTCGGGATCGGGCCGTGCTTGATGGTTACGGTTCCACCTTTCGCGTCGACGGCAGTGATCGTCCCCGATCCGCTGCCGGATTTTACAGCCGATGCAGCCGGCCTGCTGCCTTGAGCAAGAGCGCTCGCTGCGATCGGCGTGACTAGTAGCATGAATGCGGCGCGCATGGAGAAAGTGGCTTTCATCAGATCTTCCTTTCGGGGCGGGTTGAAGCTCGCCGCCGCAAGAGCAAGTAGGCGGCTGGCAGGATGAACATGGAGAGGAAAGGGGCGGTCAGCATTCCACCGATCATCGGCGCGGCGATCCGGCTCATCACCTCCGATCCGGCGCCATGCCCGATCAGCACGGGGAACAGCCCGGCGACGATGACAGCGACGGTCATCGCCTTGGGACGTACCCGCAACAGCGCGCCCTCCCTGATCGCTTCCGATACTTGCTCGCCCGACGGTGACGGCCCGCGCTCGGCCAATGCGTGTTTCAGGTAGATCAGCATGACGACGCCGAACTCCGCCGACACGCCGGCGAGCGCGATGAACCCGACACCTGTGGCGACCGATTGCGCATAGCCGAGCAGCCATAATGTCCAGATGCCGCCGGTCAGCGCGAAGGGCAGTGTGCCCATGATAAGCGCCGCCTCGTCGAGGCGACCGAAGGTAAGGTAGAGGAGAAGGAAGATGATCGCGAGTGTCGCCGGCACGACGAGCATCAACCGAGCCTCGGCACGCTGCAGATACTCGAATTGTCCGGAATAGGCGATCGAGACGCCGGGGCTGAGCCGAACATCTTTGCCAACAGCACGGCGCAGATCGGCGACCGTGGAGGCCAGGTCGCGCCCGCGCACGTCGACATAGACCCATGTCGAGAGTCGACCATTTTCCGTCTTGAGCATCGGTGGACCTTCCGCGATCGACACGGATGCGACGGTGCCGAGTGTGATCTGCTGACCCGATGCGGTGACGATTGGGAGAGTTCGCAGTCCCTCCAGACTGTCACGCAGCTCGCGGGGGTAGCGGACGCTGATCGGATAGCGGGCGAGGCCCTCGACCGTCTCGCCGATCGTCTCGCCGCCGATCGCGCCGGACACAATCTCCTGCACATCGGCGATGTTGAGACCGTAGCGCCCCGCGGTCACCCGATCGATATCGACATCGACATAGCGGCCTCCGGTCAACCGTTCTGCCAATGCCGAGCTGACGCCCGGCACGGTCCTGGCGACACGTTCGATGCTGCCGGCGATGCGGTCCAGCTCGGAGAGGTTGGACCCCGACACTTTCACCCCGATGGGACTCTTGATGCCGGTCGCGAGCATATCGATCCGATTGCGGATCGGAGGCACCCATACGTTCGTGAGGCCGGGCACGCGCACTGTGCGGTCCAGCTCCTCCACCAGCTTTGCCGGCGTCATCCCCGCGCGCCATTGATCGCGCGGCTTGAATTGGATGGTCGTCTCGAACATCTCGAGCGGTGCCGGGTCGGTCGCGGTCTCGGCGCGCCCGGCTTTGCCGAACACGGTTTTGACCTCGGGAACGGTTTTTATCAGCCGGTCTGTGCGCTGGAGCAGGGCCGAGGCGCTCGCGGCCGAAAGGCCGGGAAGCGCGGACGGCATGTAGAGCAGATCGCCCTCATCCATCGTCGGGATGAACTCGCCACCCAATCGGGTCAGCGGCCATGCCGTCGTCGCCAGTACCAGGGCGGCGATGCCGATCGCCGCCCAAGGCCGCGCCAACACGCGGTCGAGCGCCGGGCGATAGGCACGGGTGAGCACGCGGTTGATAATGTTGTCGTTCTCGGCCGGAATGCGTCCCCGGATCAGCCATCCCATCAGGACCGGCACGAGCGTTACCGACAGGATCGCCGCTGCCGCCATCGCATAGGTCTTGGTGAAGGCGAGCGGCGCGAACAGCCGTCCCTCCTGCGCTTCGAGCGTGAACACCGGCACGAACGACAGCGTGATGATCAGCAGGCTGAAGAACAGCGCCGGCCCGACCTCGGCCGCCGCCTCGGTGACGACGCGCCAGCGTTCCTCGCCCGCCGGCGCCACGCCCGGATGCTCGTGTCCCCATCGCTCGATCCGCTTGTGCGCGTTCTCGATCATGACGACCGCCGCATCCACCATCGCGCCGATGGCGATGGCGATGCCGCCCAAAGACATGATGTTGGCGTTCACCCCCTGCACACGCATGACGAGCAAGGCCGCGAGCACCCCCAGAGGCAAGGTGACGATCGCGACCAGCGCAGACCGGACATGCCACAGAAACAACCCGCAGATGATCGCGACGACGACGAACTCCTCGATCAGCTTGCCCGTCAAATTCTCCACCGCGCGGTCGATCAATTGCGAGCGGTCATAGGTGGTGACGATCTCGACGCCGGGGGGAAGGCTCGCTTTCAGTTCCGCGAGCTTGGCCTTGACGGCTTCGATCGTCTGCCGTGCATTCTTGCCCTGACGCAGGATGACGACTCCGCCCGCGACCTCGCCTTCGCCGTTCAGCTCGGCGATGCCGCGGCGCATCTCGGGGCCGATCTGGATCGACGCGACGTCGCCCAAGGTAACGGGGACGCCGGCACCGGCGACCTTGAGCGGGATCGCGCGGAAATCGTCGACGGTGCGCAAGTAACCTGACGCGCGCACCATATATTCGGCTTCGCCCAGCTCGAGGACGGACCCGCCGGCCTCCTGATTGGCGCGGCGAATGGCATCGACGGCCTGAGTGTGCGTGACACCGAATGCGGCGAGCCGCGTCGGGTCGAGCAGCACCTGATATTGCTTCACCATTCCGCCGATGCTCGCCACCTCCGCAACGCCGGGCAGCGTTTTCAGTTCATAACGTAGGAACCAGTCCTGCAAGGATCGGAGCTGCGACAGGTCACGGCGGCCGGTGCGGTCGACCAGCGCATATTCATAGACCCAGCCGACCCCCGTCGCATCAGGACCCAGCGCGGCCTGCGCGCCTTGGGGAAGCCGTCCCTGCACCTGGCTCAGATACTCCAGCACGCGTGAGCGCGCCCAATAGAGGTCGGTCCCATCCTCGAAGAGGACATAGACGTAGCTGTCGCCGAAGAACGAATAGCCGCGCACGGTTTTCGCGCCAGGCACGGACAGCATCGTCGTGGTGAGCGGATACGTCACCTGGTTCTCGACGATCTGCGGGGCTTGGCCCGGCCAGCTCGTGCGGATGATGACCTGCGTGTCGGACAGGTCGGGGAGCGCATCGACGGGGGTGGCACGCATTGCGAACACCCCGGCCATGGCGAGCGCGATGGCCGCCAGGACGACGAGGAAGCGGTTCGCGACCGACCAGCGGATGATCGCGGCAATCATCGCCCAGCCTCGCGCGTCATGCGGCGCAGCGTTGGACCATCGGCGGGTTGATCAAAGCCGAACCGCACCCGCTCACCCTTGCGATACCCACGCACCAACGCGGGATCGGCGACGCGGAACGTCATTGTCATGGCCGGCCAGCCGATCGCCGGAACGGGCTGATGGGACAGGGTGACGGAACTGCGATCGATCGCCTCGATGCTGCCGACCGTCTCGTAGATCGACGCGGTGGGTTTCACGGCCGGCTTTGTTGCGGGTGACGCTTCGACACCAATCGGACGCGCATCGAGGCCAGCGAGGCTCGCTTCGGAGTCGATCAGGAACTGGCCCGACGCGACAACCTTCTCACCCTCGGTCAGGCCGGCGACTATCTCGGTTTTGCCGCCGCCTTCTGCGCCAGTGCGAACCTCGGCGGGTCGAAAGCGTCCACCCGGCCCTGCCAACATGACGAGTGTGCGCCGGCCGGTCCGGATCACGGCCTCACTCGGAACAAGGAGTGCATCGCGGCTCCCCTGGTCGAGCGCCACGCTGGCGAACATACCGGGGCGCAACCGGCCGGCACGGTTGGGGAGCTCGACGCGGATTGTGAGCGTGCGGCTCGCTGCCTCGGCCTGGGGCAGGATCGCAGCGATGCGGCCCCTGAAGCTTTCGCCCGGGAAAGCCGCCAGCGTGGCGATGACGGGCGTGCCGATCCGCAGGTTTCCTGCGAGGGCCTCAGGGACAGCCGCGTTCAGCCACACGGTGGCGAGGCCGTTCACCTCCGCCAGTGTCTGTCCTTGCGCGACCGTCATCCCCTGTCGGACGCCGAGCGTCTTGATGACGCCCCCCACGGGCGTGCTGATCGTCGTCACACCTTGCGGTCGGCCGCGCCACTCCGCCGATGCAATCGATCCGGCGGGCATCCCGAGAAGCAACAGGCGCTCTCGTGCCGCCCGCGTGAGCCCGGCATCCCCGGTGCGGCGCACGGCGAGATACTCCGCCTGCGCGCCCGCCCATTCGGGCACAAGGATATCGGCGAGCGGGGCGCCTGCCGGCACGACATCGCCTGGCGCGCGCGCATAGACGCGCTGAACGAAGCCGCCGCTGCGTGCCTGCACGACCGCAACGTTGCGGTCATTGAACTCGATGCTGCCGGTTGCCGAGGCCGAGTTTGACAACGATCCGCGTTCGACCGTGACGATCCGCGCGCCGAGCCGCTGGAGGCTGGCCGGATCGATCGCTACGCCCGGTGCGGCGCTACCGCCTGCGCCCTCGTCGGCATAGCGGGGGATCAGTTTCATCCCCATCGACGAGAGACCCGGGCCGTCGTGCCGCTCCCCCGGGATCATCGGATCATACCAGTAGAGGATCTTCTTCTGCGGGGCTGGGGATGCCGTTTGATCGGCAGCCGAGGACGTGCCAAGTTTCGCGAGCCCGAAGCCCACGCCCCCTGCGACCAGCACCAGCGCGCTTACCGCGGTGACAAGGCGGGCGCGGGTAATGGTAGTGTCGCTCATCGATCGGCGCTCCCGAAGGTAATGGTGAGGCGGACAGAGTCTGCGGCGACGAGCGCCTCACGGTCGAGCACGGTCAGCTCGGCGTCGGCGAGCGCGGTCTTGGCTTCGATGGCATCCGCAAGACTCGCGCGACCGGCAGAGTAGCTCGCTATCTCCAGATCGGCTCGCTTCCGAGCGAGCGGAAGGAGCACGTCGCGCGCGCGCTGCCATTGGCTGTGATGCATTTGGTGGTCCGCCAGCGCGGCCTCCAGATCGGCTGCCAATGTGCGCCGGGTTTCTTCGCGCGCGGCCTCGGCCTGCGCCTGTGCGGATTTGCGGGCTTCGATGCGCGGGTTCTGACGCGATCGAGCGAACAGCGGCAGGCTCATCGAAACTCCCGCCGACACCATGTCGCCATACCGGGGGTCACGGCGTTGATAAGCTACCTCTACCCCCCAATCGGGTCGCTTCTCCGCTCGCGCCGCATCCACGTCGGCCTGGGCGCGCTGAATACCGGCCTCGGCGAGAACCATGTCGGAGTGAAGGCTGAGCGCGTCCCGCAGCCGCGCCGGAGCCAGATCGATCGCGGGCATATCGCCGGCAATCTCGGGCGCCGATACGCCGGTCCAGCGAGCCAGCATCGCGCGGGCGCGCGCAACGGCGGCCATCAACTCGTCGCGGCGGTCGTCGAGTGCCGCGATCTCCTGATCGGTCGTCAGTGTCTGACCAGGGCGGACCGAACCGGTCGTCACGGCGGCCCGCGCAGCGGAAGGGAGAGATCGAAGGAATAGCAGAACGGTGTCGAGGGCAGCTAGTCGACGCTCGGCATAAGCAAGGTCGATCCATGCCTGCCCCGCTCCCAATCGCACCTCCCGGAGCTTGGTCGCTTGCGATGCTTCTGCCGTTGCGATCACGGCGCGTGCCTGCGCTTGCGCGGCATGACGCTTGGCAAGGTTGGGTAGGTCCTGTTGGAAACCGACACGCCCCATCGTCATGTCGTCTCTGGATAGGGAGAAGGCGGGTGGCCCAGAGACAGGATAATTCTCGATTCCGATCGACACACGGGGGTCCGGAAGGCTTCCCGCCGCACGTGCATCGGCTTGGGCGGCGCTGACCCCCGCGCGACCGGCAACCGCTCCCGGGGCGTTGGCAACCGCATCGCGCAGCGCTTGGTCATAGGTAAGTGTCTGCGCGTGCGCGGCGCTCGTCGTGAGCGCGGCGACCGCGAGCATCATGGATGCGCGCATCCCTCTAGTCCCTTCATGTCATAATGATGGCCGGGCTCCAAATGGTTGATCGGAGCCCGGCACCTGTTCAGGCTCGCCAGCTTAAGTTGACTGGCCGCCCTTCATTGACATGCAGGCGTCGCGACCGCGTTCCATCATCGGGCACACGCAGGCGCTCGACTGGGGAACGTCCGTAACCCATACGCGACGTGGGGCTTGAAGCGGCGCCCGCGGGCCCGGCTGGTAATTGGAACGCCACTCCCAATGACCATTGCTTTTATTTTCAGATGTGGCCGCCGTCGCTGCCGACGCGGCGAGGCTAGCGGCAAATACCGCCAAGATGAACGTTTTCATGTCACTTTCCAATTTGATCGAGATTTAAAATCGGCAGAGCCGCAACCGGCGAACGGCTGCAGCCTGACACGGCTTGACTCGATCAAACGGTAGGCGGTTCGGGCTCGGGAGCGACGTTGAGGCCGGCAAGTGCCCGGCTGGCAGGCCAGATAACGATTTGAGATGCGATCGAGCGCTTCAGCACTCTTGCCGGCTCCTCAAACGTCATGGGAACAACGCATCCCATTTGGGCGATACACGCCAGCGTCAGTCCTTTGCATGGGTGTTCCGATGACGGATCCGGGGTCGCCATACCCGCGCAATCCATGCGGGATGGGGTGACATGGCTCATCGCCATCTTGGGTGAGAGCGATGGGCCGGCCGCATACGCAATTCCTTGGCCCAAAAGGCCAAGCAACGCTCCAACAAGAAGCAAGAGAGAAAGACGAGCTTTCAACACCCGGATACTATCCCAATTGTCAACGCCGAGGTCAATACGGGTGGTTTGCCGGGTGCCGTAGTGCCGGCATGAAGTGCCGGGGAAGATTTGCCGCTCACAAGACAACCTGTCGTTTAGGCGCCGTGGCTAGCAAAGACACGCCGGCCAGCGGCACCGAACGCAATGACGTCATAGGGCTGGGTTCTCATGCCGGGCACCTCCATGCCCGGTGAGCCCATCGGCATTCCGGCCACGGCCAAGCCGCGCACGCCTTTAGGATGCTGGGCCAGCGCGCGCTTCATGTCCGCGATCGGGACATGTCCCTCAAACGCCATGCCGTCGATGATCGCGGTATGGCAGGACGCGAGGTCAGCGGGCAGGCCGATCTTACGCTGCAGCACCTCACGGCGATCATCGTCGATGATCTGGACCTTGCGGCCGAACTGCTGACGCACCTGCGCCGCCCATTTCTCGCAACAGCCGCAACCCGGATCGCGGTGCATGGCGATGTCGGCCGCGGCCGATGCGACCGCTGGGATGGTCATTAGCAAGGCGGCGACGGCGCCACGAACACCATTCTTCATCATCAGCTCCTAAAAGGAAATCCCCGCCCTGCCGGGGGGTAGGGGGATCGACAGGGCGGGGCAGCGCTCCCTTATTGCGGGCGCTTGCCGTGCTTGCTGAGCCACGCCTGCAGCTCGGCAATATCCTTTTCCTGTTTCGTGATCGTCATCTGCGCCATGCGCTTGGTCTCGGCGTCGCGCGCGTCACGCACCGCCACGCGCCACATGGCGATGGCGCCTCGGTGATGCTCGATCATCTTGCGCGTCCACATTTCGGCCGCGTCGCCCTGCTTGGCCGCCATCATCTTCTGATGCATGTCCATCTCGGCCTGGCCGTAGGGATTGCCGGCCATCATGCCCGCCATGTCGTCGTGGTTCATGCCGGCCATCTGACCGTGGTTCATGCCCTGCATTCCGCCGCTCTGCTGCGCGAGGGCGGGCGTGGCGAGCAGCGCCAAAGCTGCGAATGTTGGTGCGAAGCGCATTATTGATCTCCCTGGGTTCTAAGACTTCTACGCGTGCGAGGCGGCTATCCCTCACCCGGGGTGCTAGAACGCGCGAGAAATTGTCAGGAAACAGGACTTTATTTCCGAGGGCTACGCTCCTGAGCCGCGTATATTATGCCTCGATCACGATGTTGCGACGCCGCGTTTTGGGCCATCGCATGTAGAGAAGCACTGCCCCCCCTAACCAAAGCGCAAGCCCACCGATCGCGAAGGCGAGCAGCCAGGGCGTGTTGAAGTTCTCGTGATTCGTCCAATCCATGATGTGAAGGCCCCAGAAGAAGTCGTAGAGCCGCCAAGTGCCGGTTCGGACAGCCGAGATCCGACCGGTGTCGGCCGCGACAAAGACGCGGGTGGAATCGAGGTCGGCGAACGCGACGCGCCAGGCGGGGAGCGTGCCGCGATATTCGGGGCTGGCGCGCTCGATCCGCTCTACCTTCGCCGCTGGTCGAGCACCGCCACGCCATGCCAAACGCGCGATCTCCTCGGCCTCACGAGCCGTTGGTGCTGGCAGCGCTTGGCCCGTCGCGGCGTCGAACAGGCGCGTTCCCTTGGCTGTCGCGACCTCGGCGACCGGGCGGCCAAGCCACATGCGATAGGTGATGGCCTCGATGGGCGCATCTGCTGCGCCTACGATCGCCGATGGTGGGGCGAACGTGCTGCCGCGGGGAAGGGGCGCCGCGGCTTTGCGGTCAACGAGGTGATCGCCATGCACCCGATCGATCGGCAGGAAGCTCATCAGGGCGCCGCTTGCGAACCATAGCAGGAGCTGCGCGCCGATGATGATCGCGAGCCATTTGTGCGTGCGGCTCGCGAGTAGATGCAGCCTCAGTTTCGCGCTTTTCAGAACCACTCCTCCCTCAACCTCGTCGCCGGGGTCACTTCATACCCGGCATGTCCTTCATCATCTCGTCGTGATCGGCCGGGGCGCTCGCGACCAGTGCCTTATACTGTTCGGGCGTCATGCCGGGGAGCTTGCGGACGAACGCGACCATATTCCAAATTAGGGGGTCGGGATGCGTCTTGCCCCATGCCGGCATGGCGCTGAGCTTCACCCCGTGCTTGATGATCCAGAATTGCTGGGCGGGGGTGAGATCTTGAGCGCGCGCGAGTTCCGGCGCCTGTGGATAGAGGCCCTGGCTCATCTCGGATTTCTCGACGCCGGGGCCGAGATGGCAACCGGAACACATTTCTCCGTAAAGGCCCGCGCCGACTGACACGCGCTGCGCCGATG
Source organism: Galium porrigens var. tenue (assembly GCA_012274505.1). Classification (NCBI taxonomy): domain Eukaryota; kingdom Viridiplantae; phylum Streptophyta; class Magnoliopsida; order Gentianales; family Rubiaceae; genus Galium; species Galium porrigens. The sequence goes on from JAAGWI010226240.1 coordinate 11,181, forward strand.
CCAGATCTGCCGGGGGTGTTATGCCGCGCGCGCGTGCCTCAATCGACCGATCGCGCAGGCGTTCGAGCATTGAATAGACCGCCGGCGTGTGCGGTTCGTCGGCCGCGATGTTATACACGCCAAGGTAGATAAACGCGGCTGCGCCCAGCGCCAGGACGATCGCCAGGGCGCCTACGAACGGCAGGCTCGGGAAGTGCTGCCTTATCGAGCGCCTGCCGTCTTGAGCCATCTGTTCCTCCATCGATCAGAACCAGACACGAACGCCGGCGACGATGCTCTTGGACGTTGCGCGATCCCCATCGGCGCGCGCGTAGCGGGCGGTGTCGCCGAAGCGGCGATCCCATGACACGCCGACATAGGGGGCGAACTCGCGCCGGATCTCATAACGCAGCCGCAATCCAAGCTCGGCGTTGGATAGGCCCGATCCGATCCGGTTTTCCGGCACGTCCTGCGCAGCGAAATTGAGCTCGGCGCGCGGCTGGAGGATCAGCCGCTGGGTGATGCGCTGGTCGTAATAGCCCTCAAGCCGCCCTAGCAGGTCGCCCTTGTTGGACAGGAATACCGCGCCCTCTAGCTCGAAGAAGCCCGGTGCCAGCCCCTCCAGCCCGACGGTCGCATAGGTGCGTTTCGGGGACGGCCCCAAATCCTGGCGGACACCCGCTTGTAGATTGAAATAAGGGCCAATGGTCCGGCTATAGAGCGCCTGCACCTCGGCGCTCTCGATGCCCTCGCGGAAGGCTCCCTCGCCCTCAGACTTGATGAAGAGGCGGTTGATGTCACCCCCGAACCACGCCTCGCCATCCCAGCGATAGCCGTCACGACCGTTGCGGAATTGATACTCAGCGAGGTTCAATAGCACCTGGCTGAAGTTTTGACCGCCGTGATGCTGCTGAAGGTGATGGCGACCCATCGCCATCGCGTCCGCGCCGTAAACGCTGTCGGCCGCATGGTCGGTCGGCAGGGGCGGGGCGGGGGCGTTTCCTGCGGGAAGCGCGGTGCCAGTCTGCTGCACCCCATCGGCCGCCATGCCTGGCATTCCGGCCATTCCCGACATGCCCTGCATGTCGTGGCCGCTGTGCTGGTCGGCTGGCATGGTCATCCCCGGCATCGCCGAATGGTCCATGCCCTGCATCGGCTGCTGGGAGCCCTGAGGGACCGTTTGGCCGTTTCCGGGCATCTGCATCCCCGGCATGGCTTCCATGCCCTGCTGTGAGCCCTGCGGAGCCGCATGGTCCATGCCGGGCATAGACGAGTGATCCATGCCCGGCATGGTCCCGTGATCCATACCATTCATGCCGGCCGTTGGCGCGGCGCGGCGTTTCGTCGTCGAAGCTGATGGTCGCCTCGCAGGAGCTGACCTAGTCTTGGCCGGCTTGCCTTTGGCCGTGGGCTTCACCACCGGCTTCTTTTTCGCAGGCATCGGCATGGTCATGCCCGGCATTGCCGAATGATCCATGCCCTGCATCGACTGAGCGGCGACAGGACCGGCGATGCCGAGCATGGTGGTGGCGGCGAGCGCCGCGGTCAGCCGGTTCATGCCGCCTCTCCCGCGAACGGGCGAACGGTGACGACGCGCATCATGCCTGCGGTCATGTGGTAGAGATTGTGACAGTGGAACGCCCAATCGCCGGGTGCATCGGCGGTCAGATCAAAGGTCATCTTGCCTCCAGGCGGCACGTTGACGGTGTGCTTGCGCGGCGCATGATTGCCGTGCCCCGTCACCAGCTCGAAGAAATGGCCGTGGAGATGGATGGGGTGCGGCATCATCGTATCGTTGACCAACGTCACCCGCGCCCGCTCGCCTTTGCGGAACGGGATGGGGTCGGCGGGATCGCTCAGCTTCTGCCCGTCGAAGCCCCACATGTAGCGCTCCATGTTACCGGTCAGATGGATCTCGAACTGACGCGACGGCGCGCGCACGTCGGGGTTGGGCGCGAGCGAAACGAGGTCGCGATAGGTGAGGACGCGGTGATCCAGGCCCCCCAGACCCTGGGGCGGTTCACCGCTACGGTCCTTCAGCATCGGGGAGATGGTCTGCACGCCCGGCCCCATCTTCACGCCCGGCGCATTCTTCGGGTCGCGCATGTTCATGTTCATGCCGCCACCCGACCCGTGGTCCATCCCGGCCATGCCGCCAGCCTGGCCCGATCCGCCCGACATGGCACTATGGTCCATGCCGGCCATGCCAGCACCGCCCGCTGCCATTTGGCTATGGTCCATCCCGGGCATTACAGCGCCGCCCATCTGGCTGTGGTCCATGCCCGACATGCCGGACATGCCCGCCATCGCTGCGCCTGCCGCGACCGTCCCGTGATCGGTCGGCCCCTTCCAGCCCGTCAGCTTCCAAAGATTGCGCGAGGCGTTCTGCATCAAGGTGGGGTCCGGCCCGCGCGTGGCGACCGGGCTCTCGTCCTTCATGCCGGACATGCCCTGCATCCCGCCCATGCTCCCCATGTCCATGCCCATATCGGTCATGGTCAGCAGCGTGCGCGGACGAAGCGGCGGGACCGGGGCGACCATCCCCTCACGCGGGGCGAGCGTCGCCCGGCCCATGCCGGAGCGATCGATAGCCTCGGAGACGAAGCTGTAGGCCCGGTCCTCGGGCGTCACGATCACGTCGAACGTCTCGGCAACGCCGATCTGGAACTCGTCGATCTTCACCGGACGGACATTCTGCCCATCGGCCTGCACGACGGTCATCGGCAGGTCGGGGATGCGGACGTTGAAGTTGGTCTGCGCCGCGGCGTTGATGATCCGCAAGCGGACCCGCTCGCCCGGCTTGAACAGCCCCGTCCAGTTGTCATACGGCCCGTAGCCGTTGACCAGGAAGGTATAGGTCGAGCCGGTGACGTCGGCGATGTCGGCGGGGTCCATTCGCATCTTTCCCCACTCGATCCGGTCCTTGAGCGGCATTTCCCGACCCGCGAGCAAGCCCGCGAGGGTCGGCCGCTGATAGTTGAAATAGGCGCCGCCCATCTGCTTCAGCTTCCGGAAAATCTGCTCGCCGGTCATCTGGCTGTGGTCGGACAGCACGATCACATGCTCGCGGTCGAACGCGATCGGATCGGCACCGGCCGGGTCGATCACGATCGGCCCGTAAAGTCCGCCCTGCTCCTGCTCGCCCGAATGGCTGTGATACCAATAGGTGCCCGACTGGATGATCGGGAACTCGTAGATGAAGGTCGAGCGCGCCTTGATGCCGGGGAAGCTGATGCCGGGCACGCCGTCCATCTCCGCCGGCA
>JAAGWI010227249.1:0-12543 GCA_012274505.1 Galium porrigens var. tenue
ACGGGGTTCGCTGAATGAGTTTTCACCCTAGCGTGAGAACCCAAGCAAGTATCTGATTTTCCCTCGCCATCCCGGCTCGAGGCCGGGGTGACGAGGGAGGAATATGAGTCCCAGGGACTAGTTGGAACTCGGCCGCTCCTTGGCAAAGGCCAGCGCGAACATCCGCCAGCCGCCCGGCGTGCGGATCACCAGTGCGCGATCGGTCCATTCGCTGCCGTCGGTGCCGCGGAAGGACCAGCGCGCGGTGCCGATGCTGCCGCGCGCATCGACCACCATCGAGGTCGGCACTGCCGGGCTGCCGCCGGAAGTCGATCTGCGGGCGACATAGCGCGCCTGCCATTCGGCGAGCGTGGCCGCGACGAATTCGCCGCCCTCGACCGTCATCACCAGGGCGCGCGGATCGATGCTGTGGGCGAGCAGCGCGTCGTCCCAGGCACGGTCGGCGGCGAGCTTGGCATCGACGGCCTGCCGCACGCCTTCGTCGGCGCCCGGATCGGGGCGGGCCCGGTCTTGGCAGAGCTTGCCGACGATCCGCCAGCCCTGTGCGAGCCGGGCGAGCAGGAGGTAATCGGTATATTCCTTGTCGCCGCGCACCGAGATCGTGCGCGCCACCGATGTGGTCGCGCCGCTGTCGAGCCAGCTTATCCGAGTGGAAATCGGGCCGTCGGGCGCCTTGCCGGTGCGCATGCGCTGCTTCCACTCGCCTTGGCTGGTCGCGCGAACCGTCGCACCGTCGGTGCAATACATGATCGCGCTCGGCTGGAACGCGGCCGCCAGCTTCACCGGGTCGTTCGCCGCGATGGCGGCGGCATAGGCGTCGATCGCCGCGCCGGGCGTCGCGAAATCCTGTGTGAGCATGGCCGCGAACATCGTCATCAGCATCGCCGGTCTCCTTCGTCCGCCAGCCATAGCGATTTGCCGATCGTTCAAATATTAGTAAGATACATCGATATCGCTCGGGAAAACGGAATGAAGATCGACTTGCGCCGGGCCGCCGCCTTCCATGCCGTGGCGCGGGCGGGCGGGATCAACGCGGCGGCCCGGATCGAAGGGAGGTCGCCGCCGTCGATCCATGCCGATTTCCGGCGTTTCGAGCGGGATGCGGGCGTGCCGCTGGCCGAGCGCGTCGGCCGCCGGCTGCGGCTCACGCCCGAGGGGCGGGCCCTGTACGAAGCGATCGACCGGGCACTGGCCGAAGTCGCGCATGCCGCCGAGCAGGTCCGCAGCGAAGCCCCGGCGGTGGTGCCGCTGCGTATCGGTTGCGTCACCGGCTTCGGCCGATACCGCCTGGCCCCCCGGCTCTTCCGCGACGCCGAGAGCGCTCGCCGCATCGTCTTCCGCATGGGCTCGCACGACCAGATCATCGACTGGCTCGGCGCCGGCGTGATCGATCTGGGAGTCACTTATCGCGGCGTGGCGGCAACGCCGATCGAGAGCGTCGCGGTCGCCGAGGAAGCGCTATGGCTGATCGGGGCCGCCGGCGATCCGCCCGGCCGCGAAGGTCTCTCCCAGATGCCGTGCATCGTCTATGACGAATATGAATATGTGTTCGGGCGCTGGTTCGATCAGGTGCTGGAGGCGCAACCGGCTGCCCTGACGATCCGCGATCACTGCAACGAGCTGGAGGAGGCGCTGCTCGGCGTGCGCGCGGGGCGGGGCTTCACGATCGCGCCCGAGGATGCGGCGCGGGCCTTTGGTTTCGCGCCGTGCGGGCCGGTGGCGCGCAACACGCTCATCCTGTGCGGCATGGGCAATCGCCTGGCATCCGAGGATGCCCGCTGGATCGCCGGGCTTGCAGGGGCGTCGGGCTGATCAGGCGCCGGCGACCGTGAGCCGGTCGCGCTGTTCGCTGCTGAGCGCCAGGTTCAGGCTGCCGGCGAGCTCCTCGACCTGCGCGACCGAAGTCGCGCTGGCGATCGGTGCCGTCACGCCCGGTTGCGTCGCGAGCCAGGCCAGGGCGATCTGGGCGAGCGTCGCGCCGGTCTCGGCTGCGATCTCGTCCATGACGGCCAGGACGGCGGGCCCCTTGCCCTGCATGAACGCGGTCATCCGGCCGCCGCGCACGCTCTTCCCCAGATCGGTTTCCGACCGGTACTTGCCGGTGAGATAGCCGGAGGCGAGCCCGTAATAGGGCACGCAGCCGATATTGTGGCCGACGCACAGGTCCTGCAACTCGCCCTCGAACTTGTGGCGGCTGACGAGGTTGTACTCGTTCTGCAGCGCGCGATAGTGCGGCAGACCGTCACGCGTGGCGATGTCGAGCGCGGATTTTAGCCGCGCGGCATGGAAGTTGGAGGCGCCGATCGCCCGGACCTTGCCGGCGCGGATCAGCCGGTCGAACGCGGCGAGCGCTTCCTCCTGCGGCACGGCGTCGTCGTCCTGATGCGCGAAATACAGGTCGATCGTCTCGACGCCGAGGCGTTGGAGGCTCGCATCGCACGCCGCGGCGATGCGCGCCGGCGCAAGCTTGCTGCCGCCCTCGCCGTCGAGCATGCCGACCTTGGTCGCGACCTTCACTGCGCCGCGCTTGCCCGAACGCCTGAGCCATTCGCCGATGATCGCCTCGGATTCGCCGCCCCGATGGCCGGGGACCCAGGCCGAATAGACATCGGCGGTGTCGATCAGCATGCCGCCGGCTTCGGCGAAGCGGTCGAGCACCGCGAAGCTGGTCGCCTTGTCGGCGGTCCAGCCGAAGACGTTGCCGCCCAGGATCAGCGGTGGCGTCTCGATTCCGCTCGTGCCCAGTTGCCGCATGCTCATTCCGCTGCTCCGTTGGACTGGCTCGCATTCGCGTCGATCGCGGCGGCCGCCGCGTCGAGCTGGCGGGATTCGCCTGCGCTCAGGCCGCCCTGCGCGTCGTCGGATCCGCTGCGGCCACAGGCGGCGAGGGCGAGCAGGAAGAGGAGAGGGGCGAACCGCATGGATCAGTCGGTGATCTCGTCGCCCGAGCCTTCGCCCGCGGTATTGCCGACCGGCACGGCGTGGTCATAATTGCTCTCGGCGGCGGCGAAGGCGGCATTCTCGGCAGCGTTCACGTCGCTCACTGCCTCGCCCATCGTGTTGCTGTCGCCCGCGACCGATTCATTGGCCTCGGCCGCTTCGTTCTTCGCCTTGTTGCCGCAGGCCGAAAGCCCGAGCGCCGCGACGACCGCGAGCGGGAGGAAAAGCGCCTTGCGCATGGATGCGTCCCCTTTGCCGGAATGGTTCGCGCAAGGGCTAACCGAGGGACGGACTCGCACGCAAGGCGCATGCGGTGCGTTGACCGCATATAAAGATATCTTTATATCTACAATCGCCGTGCAACAAGCCCTAGCCATCTTCCGTGCCCTTGCCGATTCGACGCGGTTGCGCATCCTTGCGCTCGTCCGCTCGATGGAGCTGAGCGTGGGCGAGCTGGCGCAAGTGCTGGGGCAGAGCCAGCCGCGCGTCTCGCGCCATGTGAAGATATTGTGCGATGCCGCGCTGCTCGAGCGGCGCAAGGAAGGCAGCTGGGTGTTCGTCGGCCTGGGCGATGCGGCCAGGGTCGGTCCGGTGCTCGCCGCGCTCGACGCATTGAGCGAGGCCGATCACTGGATGGTGGCCGACGAAGCGCGGCTCGCCGCGGTGCGCGCCGACCGGGCGAGTGCGGCGGCGGACTGGTTCGAGAGCAATGCCGGCGAATGGGACGCGATCCGCTCGCTCCACGTCGCCGAGAGCGAAGTCGAGGCGGCGATGGCCGCGGCGCTGGGCGATGCGCCGGTTGGCTGCCTCCTCGACATCGGCACCGGCACCGGCCGCATGCTCGAGCTGTTCGCGCCGCGTGCCGAGCGCGCGCTAGGCATCGACCGGTCGAGCGAGATGCTGCGCCTTGCGCGTGCGAAGCTTTCCGAGCAGGGGCTGGCCAATGCCGAGCTGCGGCAGGCGGACCTCTATGCGCTGCCGCTGCAGGATGGCGGAGCCGACCTCGCGATCCTGCACCATGTCCTCCATTTCGCGCAGCAGCCTGGCGCGGCGATCGGCGAGGCGGCGCGCGTGCTGGCGCCCGGCGGCCGGCTGCTCATCGCCGATTTCGCGCCGCACGAGCGCGAGGAGCTGCGGCAGAGGGACGCGCATACGCGCCTCGGCTTCTCGGACGAGCAGGTGCTCGGCTGGTTCGAGGCGCATGGGCTCGCGCCGGTGAAGGTGGAGACGCTGGAGGGTGGCGAGCTGACGGTGAAATTGTGGCTCGGTCGCAAGACGGGCGAAGAGAAGCAAGGGGTGAAGGCCGCATGACTATCATAGACCCGCTGGCGGCGCCGCTGTTCGCGGACGTGGCGGGCGACATCGACATGAGCTTCGAATTCTTTCCGCCTAAGACGGAGAAGATGGAGGAGACGCTGTGGGAGTCGGTCGAGACGCTGCGCCCATTGGGGCCGCGTTTCGTGAGCGTGACCTATGGCGCGGGCGGATCGACGCGCGAGCGGACGCACAACACGGTGGCGCGGATCGCGCGCGAAACGGCGATCCCGGCGGCAGCGCACCTCACCTGCGTCGAGGCGACCAGGGAAGAGATCGACCAGGTCGCGCACGAATATTGGGCGGCGGGCGTGCGCCACATCGTCGCGCTGCGCGGCGATCCGCCGCGGGCGGGCGAGAAGTACCGCACGCATCCGGGCGGCTATGAGAATGCGGCGGACCTGGTGGCGGGGCTGCGCAGGCTCCATCCGTTCGAGATCTCGGTCGCGGCCTATCCCGAATGCCATCCGGATTCGCCGAACCAGGCGGCGGACCTCGACAATCTGAAGCGCAAGATCGACGCGGGCGCGACCCGGGCGATCACCCAGTTCTTCTTCGAGCCCGAGACGTTCCTGCGTTTCCGCGACGATGCGGCCAAGGCGGGGATCGATGCGGAGATCGTGCCGGGCATCATGCCGGTAATGAGCTTTGCCAGCGTGGTGCGCATGGCGGGCATGTGCGGAACCCAGGTGCCGGGCTGGATGGAGCGGCTGTTCGAAGGGCTGGACGAGCATCCCGCCGCCCGCCAGCTGGCGGCGGCGACGCTGGCGGCGGAGCTGTGCCGCAAGCTCTATGCCGGCGGCGTGCGCCAGTTCCATTTCTACACGCTCAACCGCGCCGAGCTGAGCTACGCGATCTGCCACTTGCTGGGCGTGCGGCCGAAGGTGGCGGCGCTGGCGGCGGCATGAATCTGATCCTCTCCGGCGCGGGGAGGGGAAGCGCGACGCGCAGCAGGCTGGTGGAGGGGGCTCTCCACCAGCGGATCGGAATGCGGAGAGCCCCCTCCACCATGTTTCGCATGGTCCCCCTCCCCGTGCCGGGGAGGATCAGGGAACGATGATGACTGCACGCGAGAAACTGCTGGCCGAAGCCGCCAAGCGCATCCTGATCACCGACGGGGCGTTCGGCACCGAGATCCAGAACTGGAAGCTCGACGAGGCCGCCTATGCCGGCGATCTCGGCCTCGGCCATGACCAGAAGGGCAATAACGACATTCTCGCGCTGACCATGCCCGAGGTGCCGGCGTCGATCCACCGCGCCTATTTCGAGGCGGGGGCGGACATCGCCGAGACCAACACCTTCTCGGCCAACCGGATCAGCCAGGCCGATTACGGTGCCGAGCATCTGGTGCGCGAGATCAATGTCGAAAGCGCCAGGCTCGCCCGCTCGATCGCCGATGAGTTCGAGGCGAAGGATGGTCGCCCGCGCTTCGTTGCCGGCGCGCTGGGACCGACCAACAAGACGCTCTCGCTCAGTCCCGACGTCAACGATCCGGGCTATCGCGAGATAGATTTCGATTACCTCAAGCATGTCTATCGCGAGCAGATCGACGCGCTGGTCGAGGGCGGGATCGACTTCGTGCTGATCGAGACGGTGTTCGACACGCTCAACGCCAAGGCGGGGATCATGGCGGCGATCGAAGCGGGCGAGGCGCTGGGCCGCGATTTGCCGATCATGCTGTCGATGACGCTCACCGACCTCAGCGGCCGCAACTTGTCGGGCCATACCGTCGAGGCGTTCTGGCACGCGGTGCGCCATGCGAAGCCGGTGACGATCGGGCTCAACTGCTCGTTCGGCGCCGAGCAGCTGCGCCCGCACGTCAAGACGCTGTCGGCGCTCTGCGACACGCTGATCATGGTCTATCCGAACGCCGGCCTGCCCAACGAGCTGGGTGCCTATGACGAAGCGCCGGTGACCACCGCCGGGCTGGTCAAGGAATGGGCCGATGCGGGCCAGGTCAACGTGCTCGGCGGCTGCTGCGGCTCGACGCCGGCGCACATCAAGGCGATCGCGGACGCGGTGGCGAGCCTTCCCCCGCGCCCGATCCCGACCCCGGAGGTGCGGACGCGGCTGGCCGGGCTCGAGCCGTTCACCATGGGGGCATGAGCATGGCGGAACCGCAGCCATGGAGCATCCGCGAGGCGGGCGCGGACGACATCGCCGCGCTCTCGCTCGTGGCGAGCGCCACTTTCCTTGAAACCTTCGCGGGCGTGCTGCCCGGCGCGGCGATCGTCGCGCATTGCGCCAATGCCTATGCGCCCGAACGCTTCGCCGATTATTTCGCCAGCGGCAGCCGTGGCTGGATCCTCGAGGCGGCGCCGGGCGGCGCGCCCGTCGGCTTCGCGCAGTTGACCGCGCCTGACCTGCCCGGCGCGGTGCCGGGGGATATCGAGCTCAAGCGCATCTACCTGCTCTCCCGCTTCCACGGGTCCGGCGCGGGCGCGGCAGCGATGGCGGCGGCGGTGGCCGGTGCGGCCGGGCATGGGCGGCTGCTGCTCGGCGTCTATGCGCGCAACGCCCGCGCGCTCGCCTTTTACGGGAAACAGGGTTTCGTGCCGATGGCCGAGCGCCGCTTCGACGTGGGCGGACAGCTTTTCGACGATGTCGTGCTGGCCCGTCCGCTCGCGGCCTGAACCTTTGAACAGAAAAGAGAAATGACGAACACTCCCTCCTCCACCAACTTCGTCAATGTCGGCGAGCGCACCAACGTCACCGGTTCGGCGGCGTTCAAGAAGCTCATCATGGCCGGCGACTATGCCAGGGCCGTGGAAGTCGCGCGCCAGCAGGTCGAGAATGGCGCGCAGGTGGTCGACGTCAACATGGACGAGGGCCTGCTCGACGCGCACGAGGCGATGACCACTTTCCTCAAGCTCATCGCCGCCGAGCCCGACATCGCGCGCGTGCCGGTGATGATCGACAGCTCGAAATGGGACGTGATCGAGGCGGGGCTTAAGTGCGTTTCGGGCAAGCCGATCGTCAACTCGATCAGCATGAAGGAAGGCGTTGACCAGTTCCTCGAGCATGCGCGCAAGTGCATGGCCTATGGCGCCGCCGTGGTCGTCATGGCGTTCGACGAGACGGGCCAGGCCGATACCCAGGCGCGCAAGATCGAGATCTGCGAACGCGCCTACAAGCTGCTGGTCGGCATCGGCTTTCCGCCCGAGGACATCATCTTCGATCCCAATGTCTTCGCAGTGGCGACGGGCATCGAGGAGCATAACAATTACGGCGTCGACTTCATCGAGGCGACGCGCGAGATCAAGAAGCGCTGCCCGCATTGCCACATCTCGGGCGGCCTCTCGAACCTGAGCTTCTCGTTCCGCGGCAACGAACCGGTGCGCAAGGCGATGCACTCGGTGTTCCTCTATTATGCCATCCCCGCGGGCATGGACATGGCGATCGTCAACGCCGGCCAGCTTGACGTCTACGACCAGATCGAGCCCGAGCTGCGCCAGGCCTGCGAGGACGTGATCCTCAACAAGGATCCGGAAGCGGGCGACCGGCTGGTCGCGCTCGCCGAGAAGTTCAAGGGCACCGACGCGGTGGCCGAGAAGCAGGCCGCGGAGTGGCGCGGCTGGGCAGTCGAGAAGCGGCTGGAGCATGCGCTGGTCAAGGGCATCGACGCGCATGTCGTCGAGGATACCGAGGAGTGCCGTGCGGCGCTGGCGGCGCGCGGTGCCCGCCCGATCGAAGTGATCGAGGGCCCGCTGATGGACGGGATGAACGTGGTCGGCGACCTGTTCGGATCGGGCAAGATGTTCCTGCCCCAGGTGGTGAAGTCTGCCCGCGTGATGAAGAAGGCGGTGGCGCACCTGATGCCCTTCATCGAGGCCGAGAAGGAAGCCGGGGCCAAGGCCAAGGGCCGGGTGGTGATGGCGACCGTGAAGGGCGACGTCCACGATATCGGCAAGAACATCGTCGGCGTCGTGCTCCAGTGCAACGGCTTCGAAGTGATCGACATGGGCGTGATGGTGCCCTGGGCCGATATCCTGAAGGCAGCCAACGAGAATGACGCGGACATGATCGGCCTGTCCGGCCTGATCACGCCGAGCCTGGACGAGATGGTCACCGTCGCCGAAGAGATGCAGCGCGCGCAGATGACGATGCCGCTGCTGATCGGCGGCGCGACGACCAGCCGCGTGCACACCGCGCTGCGGATCGAGCCGGCCTATACCGGCCCGGTGGTGCATGTGCTCGACGCCAGCCGCGCGGTGGGCGTGGCGACGGCGCTGGTCTCCGATACCCAGCGCGACGATTATGTCGCCAGGGTCGCGGCAGAATATGAGCAGGTCCGCCAGGCGCGGGCCGGGCGCGGGCAGAGCGAGCTGCTGCCGCTCGACAAGGCGCGCGACAATGGGTTCGAGGCGGACATGCGCCTCAAGCCGGGCAAGCCGCGCATGCCGGGGGTGCACGACTTTCCCGATTGGGACCTCAAGGACCTGCGCGGCTATATCGACTGGACGCCCTTCTTCCGCGCCTGGGAGCTGGCCGGCAATTATCCGGCGATCCTGGAGGACAAGGTGGTCGGCGAGAGCGCGACCAGCCTGTTCGCCGATGCGCAGAAGATGCTCGACCGGATCATCGATGAGAAATGGCTGACCGCACGCGGCGTCGCCGGGCTGTGGCCGTGCCGCCGCAAGGGCGACGACATCATCGTCCATATCGGCGACGAGGAGCATGTCACGCTGCCGATGCTGCGCCAGCAGATCGCCAAGCGCGAGGGCCGGGCGAACATGTGCCTGGCCGATTTCATCGATACCCAGGGCGACTGGATCGGCGGCTTCGCAGTAAGCATCCACGGCATCGAGCCGCATCTCGCGCGCTTCAAGAACGCGATCGACGATTATAGCGACATCCTGCTGAAGGCGCTGGCCGACCGCCTGGCCGAGGCGTTTGCCGAGCGGCTCCATCAGTTCGTGCGCACTTCGATCTGGGGCTATGCCGAGGGCGAGCAGCTGACCAACGAAGCGCTCATCAAGGAAGAATATCGCGGCATCCGCCCGGCGCCGGGCTATCCGGCCTGCCCCGAGCACAGCCTGAAGCCGATCCTGTTCAAGATGCTCGACGCGCACAAGCGCACCGGCATCTCGCTGACCGAGAGCTTCGCGATGCTGCCGACCGCGGCAGTCTCCGGCTTCTATTTCGGCCACCCCCAGGCCGAATATTTCGGCGTGGCGCGGATCGGGCAGGACCAGCTCCAGGACTATGCGGCGCGGCGCGGCGTCGACCTGGAACAGGCGACGCGCTGGCTGCGGCCGAACCTCGACTGAGGCCGGCCGCGCCGCCGTTCAGGGCTGGGTATACTGGCCCTTGGTCCAGCCCGGGGTGCCCGGGTCGGAGCAATATTCGGTGGTGACGTTGGCGTTGGTCACATAGAGGCGGAGGTGCTGCCCGGCCGAATCCGCCCAGGTGACGATCGATGCCTGGGAGCCGGGGAAGGTTGCGCCGATGGTCCAGCCATTGCCGTCCGCGCATTGCTCGGTGATCGTGTAGCCGTCGCTCGAATAGACGCGGATGTGCAGCGCATGGGCGCTGTCGAACCAGCTCGTCGAGCACGTGCTGATCGGATAGCTCGGATTGTCTCCAGACATAGAACCTCCCTGTGCGGTTCGCGTCCCCTGAGGCGAACCGCGGGGAAGCTCCCGCGTACGCCGCGCCGGCGCAATCGCCATTGCGTCCGGATCGGTGCGGCGTGGCCGGATCGATCTGGATTGGTTCGGCATCGTGCGCCATCTGGTAACCTTGTGCGTTCGTCACGATCGCCGGAGCCCGCATGTCCGAGAGAAGCAACGAAAGAACCTCGGTCACAAAGCAGCTTGGCCCCGGGCTGATCACCGGCGCGGCGGACGACGATCCCAGCGGCATCGCCACTTATTCCCAGGCCGGCGCGCAGTTCGGCTATGGGCTGTTGTGGACGATGGTGCTCACTTATCCGCTGATGACGGCGGTGCAGCTGGTGAGCGCGCATATCGGCCGGGTGACCGGGCGCGGGCTCGCCCGCAACATGCGCGAAGTGCTGCCGGGCTGGCTGCTCACGCTTCTCGTCGCGATCCTGTTCGTCGCCAACACGATCAACATCGGAGCGGACATCGCCGCGATGGGCGATGCGGCGCAGCTGGTCATGGGCTGGGGCGACCATGGTTTCACGATCTTCTTCGCGCTGTTCTGCCTCATGCTGCAGGCCTTCATTTCCTATCATCGCTATGCGCATGTGCTGAAATGGCTGACCCTGTCGCTGTTCGCCTATGTCGCGGTGGTGCTGGTGGTGAACGTCGATTGGGCGGCGGCGGCGAAGGGGCTGGTGGTGCCCCGGATCGCCGGGGCCCAGGCGATCGCCACGGTGGTGGCGATCTTCGGTACCACGATCAGCCCCTATCTCTTCTTCTGGCAGGCCGCGCAGGAAGTGGAGGAAGTCGAGGACCATGACGGGGCCCGGCCGCTCAACGAAGCGCCCGAACAGGCACCGGGCGAGATCCGGCGGATGCGGGTCGACACGTTCGTCGGCATGGCCTTTTCCAACCTGATCGCCATCGCGATCATCATGGCGACGGCCGCGACGCTGCACGTGCAGGGCGTGGTGAAGATCGATACCGCCGCCGATGCCGCCGCGGCGCTGAAGCCGGTCGCCGGCAACTTCGCCTTTGCGCTGTTCGCGATCGGCATCATCGGCACCGGGCTGCTCGCAGTGCCCGTGCTCGCCGGATCGGCGGCCTTCGCGGTGGCCGATGCGCGCGGCTGGCGCTGCGGGCTGGAGCACAGGGTGCGCGACGCGCCGGGCTTCTACGGCGTGATCGCGCTGGCGACTCTGCTCGGCATCGGGCTCGACTGGTCGGGCATCCCGCCGATCCAGGCGTTGTTCTGGAGCGCGGTGGTCAACGGTTTCGCGGCGGTGCCGATCATGGCGGTGATGATGGTGATCGCCACGCGCCGCGGCGTGATGGGCGCGTTCCGCATCCGTGGGCCGCTGCTGCTGTTCGGCTGGGCGGCGACGCTGGTGATGGGCGCGGCGGCCGTGGCGATGCTGGTGTGGCGATGAGGCGGCAACGCGGCCCTGCTTGCCGCGTATCCCCCAGCCGCTAAGCTCGCGCGAAAATCACGGGAGGGGACCCAATGGCGGAGCCGACGGGCAAGGACATCCGGCTGGTGATCGGCGCATCGTCGCTGGGCACCATCTTCGAATGGTACGACTTCTTCATCTGGGGCACGCTGACCGCCACCGGCATCCTGCAGCACACATTCTTCCCCGCCGGCAACGACGTGCTGGCGAGCCTGCTCGCCTGGGCGGCGTTCGCGGTCGGCTTCGGCTTCCGGCCGCTGGGGGCGGTGCTGTTCGGCTATCTGGGCGACAGGATGGGGCGGAAATACACCTTCCTCGTCACGATCACCGTGATGGGGCTGGCCACCGCCGGCATCGGCCTGGTGCCGAGCTATGCCGCGATCGGCATCGCTGCGCCGCTGCTGATCCTGCTGATGCGCGTGGCGCAGGGGCTGGCGCTGGGCGGCGAATATGGCGGGGCGGCGATCTATGTCGCCGAACATTCGCCGGGCGGGCGCGCCGGCTTCCACACCAGCTTCATCCAGGCGAGCGTGGTCGGCGGCTTCATCCTGAGCCTGGCGGTGGTGCTCGCGTTCAAGGCGCCGATGCCGGCCGCGACCTGGGAGGCCTGGGGCTGGCGCCTGCCGTTCCTCGTCTCGATCCTGCTGCTCGGCGTGTCGCTGTGGATGCGCCTGAAGCTTTCCGAGAGCCCGGTGTTCCAGGCGATCAAGGATGCCGGCGAGACGGCCAGCAATCCGTTCGTCGAGAGCTTCACCTATCCGGGCAACTTGCCCCGGCTCTTCGTCGCGCTGTTCGGCATCGCGGCGGGGCTGACGGTGATCTGGTACACCTCGATGTTCTCGGTGCTCTCGTTCCTCACCGGGCCGATGCGGATGGACCCGACCACCGCGCAGCTGATCTGCGGCGGATCGGCGCTGGCGGGATGCGGCTTCTTCATCCTGTTCGGCCATCTCTCCGATCGGATCGGGCGCAAGAAGCCGATCGTGATCGGCTATGCGCTGACGCTGGTGCTGCTGTTCCCGCTGTTCTGGGCGATCGGCGGGGCGGCCAATCCGGAACTGGCGGAGGCGGCGAAGCGCACGCCGGTGGTCGTGCGGGGGCCCGACTGTGCCTATGATCCCTTCGCGGCCAAGCAGGTGGACGCCTGTGGCCGGATCCTCGACCAGCTCTCCAAGAAGGGCATCGCCTACAAGACCGACAAGGCCGAGGCGGTGGTGGTGATGATCGGCGCG
>JAAGWI010228475.1:0-24177 GCA_012274505.1 Galium porrigens var. tenue
GGTCTTGATCGAGGTTTGACCCTAGAAAGCCGCACTATCCCCAATCGTCATCCCCGCTTTCGCGGGGCAGGGAAGGGCCTCTACCGTCCCACCTTGCGCCCCGCGATCCGCCCTTCGGCATAATCGTCGCGCAGCCGCTTCTTGTCGATCTTCCCCGATGCGGCCAGCGGCATCGTCGGCACCTCGGCGACTTCGCCAGGGATCCACCAGTCCGCCACCTTGCCGCGCAGCAGCGCGAGCAGCGCGCGCGGATCGCCTTCGCTGCCCTGGGTCTCGACGATCAGCACCGGCCGCTCGCCCCATTTGTCGTCGGCCCGGCCGATCACCGCGACGTGGCGGACGGCGGGATGCGTGCCGACGATCGCCTCGATCTCGTTCGGATTGATCCACTCGCCGCCCGACTTGATCAGGTCCTTGGCGCGGCCGCAGATCGTCAGGTTGCCGGCCTCGTCGATCATCGCCAGGTCGCCGGTGTCGAAATAGCCCTCGGCGTCCAGGGCGCTCGCCTCGGCACGGAAATAGCGCTCGATCACGCTGTGCCCCTTCACCTTCAGATGCCCCAGCACGCCGCGCTGGGGCGCCAGCGCGTTGCCCTCGGCATCGGTAAGCTTCAGGTCGAGCCCCAGGATCGGCCGCCCCGATCCGCGCGCCGCATCGGCGGGCAGGTCGCGCGGCGCCACCGTGCCGATGGGCGAGAGCTCGGTCATGCCCCAGCTCGTCTGCACGGCGGCGCCCAGCTGTTCCTCCAGCCGCCGGATCAGCGCTTCCGGGCAGCTCGATCCCCCGATCAGCACGCGTTCCAGGGTGGGGAATGTATCGCCGGTCGCCTGGGCCTGGTCGGCCAGCGTCAACCAGACGGTCTGGACGCCGACGGCAACGGTCACGCCTTCCTCGCGGATCAGCCGGGCCAGGCTGGGCCCGTCGAGCGTCCGCCCGGGCAGCACCAGCTTGGCGCCCGCCGCCGGCACCGCGAAGGGCAGCCCCCAGGCATTGGCATGGAACATCGGCACGCCGAGCAGCAGCGTGTCGCGGGCAGTGATCGCCACCGCATCGGCCTGCAACGCGCGCAGCGTGTGAATATAGTTGGAGCGGTGGGTGTAGATCACGCCCTTGGGGCTGCCGGTGGTGCCGCTGGTGTAGCAGAGCCCCGCCGGTGCATTCTCGTCGAACTCCCCCCAGGGCACCGGCATGCCGTGCGCGGCGAGCAGTGCCTCATGCTCCCAGATGCGTGCCCGGTGCGACCCGAGGGCGCCAACACCGGCGTCGGGCCGGTCCAGTATGACGACATGCTCGATCGTTGGGCAGCGGGCGATCACGTCGCCGGCGAGCGGCAGCAGGTCCGCCGCCACTGCCAGCACGCGGTTGCCGGCCTCATCGATCATCGCGGCCAGATGGGCCGCGGTCAGCCGCGGGTTGAGCGTGTGGCAGACCATCCCCACGCCCATCGCCGCATAATAGATCTCGAAATGGTGGATCGTGTTCCAGGCGAGCGTGCCCACCCGGTCGCCCGCTTCCAGCCCGAGCGCGGCGAGCGCGCCCGACAGGCGGTTGCTGCGCTCGCGCAGCGCCGCATAATTGGTCCGCCGGGTGACCGTCCCCGCGTCCGCCTCGACCACCTCGCAGTCCTGGAACCACTTGGCGGCATGATCGAGGAACTTGTCTACTGTCAGTCCGTAGGGCTGCATGAAACCTTGGGGCGCACGGAGGGAAGGAAAGGCCGCCGGAGAGGGAGCCCCGGCGGCCGGCAGGAAATCAGAAGGTCTTGAGCAGCTTGATGCCGTACTGGCGGGGCGGCCCCGCGAAGTAGAGGCCGGAATTGAGCGCCGCCGGATAATGCTGGTCGGTCAGGTTGGTGCCGTAGAGCGTCACCGTCCAGCTCTTGTGCTGATAGGCCAGCTGCGCGTTCAGGATGTTGCGCGCCTCGAGCAGGTCGCCGCGCGCCGGGTTCTCGAACAGAGTCGCCCATTGATCGCCGACATGGCCGAAATTGACTCGCGGGGTGAGCTTGTCGCCATTGCCGAGCTCGATCTCGTACTGGGCGCCGACATTGAAGGTGAAGTTCGGCGCATAGGTCTGGCGGCGGCCGGTGAGGTTGATGCACTTGGCGCTCGCCGGGCCCGTCGCCGGGTTGCACGGCAGCACCGGATCGGTGGGCGTGCCCGCCGGAGGGTTGCGCGTGTCGACCGCATAGAAGGTGCCCAGCTCGCTGTGTAGCACGCTGATGCCGGCATCGATCCGCAGCGCGCCGAAATGCAGCTCGGTCTCCGCCTCGAAGCCATAGATCCTGGTCTTGTCGGGCACGTTGAGCTCGATCCCGAAGGTCGGGAAGGTCGGATAGCCGATGATGACCTGGAAGTTCTTATAGTCGTTGTAGAAGCCGGTGATCGTCGTGCGGACCTTGCCGCCGGCCCAATTGGCCTTCCAGCCCGCTTCGTACGACGTCACTTCCTCGGGCTTGAACGGCGCGGGCAGGCCCAGGCCCACCGGCACGTTCAGCCCGCCGGGGCGGAAGCCGGTGGCGACGAAGCCGTAGAGATACTGGCTCTCGCTCGCCTTCCAGCCCAGCGAGACCTTGTACGACACATTGTCGGACTTCACCGTCTGGTCCTGGCGGATATAGGTGCCGTACTGGAGCACATCGACATGGTTGGTCGATCGGCTGGCAGTGTAGCGGATGCCCGCGTCGATCTTCAGGTTGGGCGTGATCGCGAAGCCGATCTGGCCGAACGCCGCCAGCGAACGCGTCGGGTTGGTGCCCTGGAGCTTGTACTGCGCCGTCGGCAGGTTGAACGGATCGGCGAGGTCGACGACGAACTGATAGGGCTTGCGGAAATAATAGTCGTTCCACAGACCGAAGGCGCCGAGCAGCCAGGTGACGCGCTGGTTGTCGGGCGAGATCAGGTTGAGCTCGGTGGTGATCTGCTGCTCGTCGACGCTGTCGAAGAAGGTGCTGATGCCGGTCGCGGTGCCGTCCAGGTCGGCGCGGTACATCGTGTTGGCCCATTGATAGCTCGAGACCGAGCGGAGCTTCACCCCGCCCGAGAACTCGTATTCGGCCTTCAGCGTCGAGCGGA
Source organism: Galium porrigens var. tenue (assembly GCA_012274505.1). Lineage (NCBI taxonomy): Eukaryota > Viridiplantae > Streptophyta > Magnoliopsida > Gentianales > Rubiaceae > Galium > Galium porrigens. The sequence goes on from JAAGWI010228475.1 coordinate 3,075, forward strand.
CGAACTCGTCGCGCGCCGCCTGGGGCGCGTTGAACGACACGTCGAACAGGTCGCGATAATTGGGGTTCGGCGTCGAGGTGCCGGGCAGCGTCTTGAGGTGGTTGGCATAGGGGCTCGCTGGATAGGCGCCCATGTCGAGATGGCCGAGATCGGTCTTCCACAGCACCGACAGGCTGTCGCTCGGCTTCCACAGGAAGCTGATCCGCCCGGCCATGATGCCCACATTGCCCTTGTCATAGGGATAGGGGCCGCCGTTCGGGCCGGTGATGTTGTAGAAGCTGTCGCGGCGCGAGCCGTAGAGCGCCACGCGCGCGGCAAAGGTGTCGCTCAGCGGCAGGTTCACCGCACCCTGGGCGCCGGCTTCGTTGTAGTTGCCGTAGTTCAGGTTGAAATAGCCGTGGATGCCGCCGCCGATGACCGGGTCGTTGGTATTGACGAACACGGCGCCGCCGGTGGCGTTCTGGCCGACGATCGTTCCCTGCGGTCCCCGCAATACCTGGATGTTCGCGACGTCGTAATAGGGCTCGCCCTGCACATAGCCGGGGAAGGTCGGCACGCCATCGCGATAGGTGATCACGCCGGTCGTGGTCTGGGTGTTGTGCTCGGTCTTGCCGATGCCGCGGATGTTGAAGTCGTTGCCCTGGCCGAAATTGTTGACGACGATGCTGGGCATCGCGAACTGCAGCGCATCGACATTGGCGACGCCCTTGTTGTCGAGCTGGGTGCCCGACAGCACCGAGGCCGAGACCGCCGTGGTCATCAGATTCTCGCTGCGGCGCTGGGCAGTGACGACGATCTCGCCATCGTCGGCGTCCGCAGCGGATGCGGCGGCGGGCGCATCTTGTGCCGGTTCGGCGGCGGTCTGCGCCGCGGCCGCGCCGCTCCAGACCAGGGCCAGCGCCGAGGCGCCGAGCAGCAACGGACGATATTCCATCAGGGTCCCTCCCACATCCATCTCCACACGCGCTCTTCGGCACGATCGGGCGAGGATGCCGCAAAGCCCGAGGGCTTGCAACACTAATTCTCTACCGAGTGAATGTTATTGAGCGGAGGGGATCGGATCGCGCAAACTATGCGCATCCGGGGGTCTGCAACCGTCTGGAAGATCCGCGGGGTCGGCTGTGGATGGGGGTGCCCTTCAGTCTCCGCGCGGGCCGGGGCGATGGGCATCGACCAGCGCGCGCATCGCTGCTCGGCTCGCCTCGGGATCGCGGGCCTTGATCGCCGCAAGCACCCGGCCCCGATCCGCGGGGTCGGCGGCGCAGCCCGTCGGAGGACCGGCGGTTCGCAGCGCGATGCCGACCATGTCGCGGAACTGGAGGTAGAAGGGGTTGCCCGAGCCCCGCAGGATGGCAACGTGGAAGGCGATGTCGGCCTCCAGCGCGCCGTCCAGGCCCTTCCCGGCGGCGTCGATGCGGGCAAGGCTTTCGTCGATCGCTTCGATGTCAGCGCCGGTGGCGAAGCGCGCGGCGAGGGCGGCGGCTTCCGGCTCGATTGCCACGCGCAGCTGATCGAGCTGGACTAGCAGATCGGCCGAGAGTTGCCGCTCGAGCAACCAGCGCAGCACGTCGGTGTCGAACAGGTTCCAGGACACAGTCGGCTCGATGATCGTGCCCTGGCGCGGACGGGCGCTCAACAGGCCCTTGGCGGTGAGCATCTTCACCGCTTCGCGCGTCACCGAACGGCTCACGCCGTGCTGCCTGGCCAGCTCGGCTTCGGTGGGGAAGGGCTGGCTCTCATACTGGCCGATGACGATGGCGCGCCCCAGCCGGTCGAGCAGACCATGGGTGAGGTTGCGTCCAAGCGGGGGGCGCATCTCGTCCTGCCGCCTGGATGGAGGCGCTGCCACGCGCGGTTCTCCCTGCTGTCGAGGCCTTTCGAGTCCAGCCTATCCCAAACCCCGTGCCGGACAAGGCGAACAAGAACCGTTCCGCCGACCGGCTTTGTCGCACCCTGGCGGCATTGGTCGCAGAAACGTTCGCCCCGCGCCGGCCTGCTGCCACGGGTCGCGGGCGCGGCTCTGCGTGTCCCCCCTTTTCGATGGTTCGACGCATGGCCGCCTTGTTCAAGGAGAACCAGGTGATGAGAAAGATCGTCGCGGCCGCATCCTGTGCGGCCATCTTGTTCGCGATTCCCGCCCAGGCGGGGATCCAGGACGTTCCGCAGGCGCAGGCCGCTTCCGCCGATGCCGGCCAGGCGACGCCCGAGTGCAAGCCGAAGAAAAAGAAGAAGAAGGGCTGCGGGCTCGGCGGCGTGCTGCGCGCCGCGCGCAATTCGGGCCTGATCGGCGGCATTGCCGGACGCGTGGGCGGTGGCGCCTATCTCGCCAGTTCCGCGGCGAGCACGGCGATCGACGTCGCTGCGAGCCAGCCGGCCCCGACTGATCAGGACAGCTCCGTCGAAGGGAGCGACTGCTGATGCGCCTCCATGTCGGGTATGTTCGTGTCGCGCGCCAGGTCGCGACACTCTCCCTGCTGCTGCCGTGCCTGCTGGCCGGATGCGGGCAGCAGGACGCGGCCAGCGCCAATGCCGCCGCCGCCGCGGTGGCGCAGCCGGCCCTCCAGGGCTTCAGCGGGCCGCTCCGCCCCGGTCTCTACAAGATCGTGCAGACCGGCGATGCGGACGAAGAGACCGAACGCTGCCTCACCGCCGATACGCTGGCCAAGGGCGGCTACGTCTCCGCCAGGGACGTGCAGCCCGGCTGGACGGTGATCCGCAACCGGGCGTCGGGCGGCGTGATCGATTTCGAAGCGAGCGGGCCGGCCAAGGGCAAGATGTCGTTCAAGGGCCGCTACACCGCCACCGGCTTCACGCTCGATGCCGTGCTCAGCTTCGAGCACAAGGGCCAGCCGATGACGCTCAACAACCATCAGGTGGGCACGTTCCAGTCCGCCGATTGCGGCGAAGTCGCCGAGTGAGTTTCCGAGCCCCCGGGCGTCCGCGCTGGCGGCGGCCCGGGGCGCACCGGAAACGGGAGACAGAATGCTACATTGGATAATGGGGCGGGGGCGCTGCATCGTCGGAAGGCACGAGCGCAACCGCAAGGCGGTCCGCCCGACCCGCGATGGCCGTCATACGAGCAAGTGCCGCTATTGCAGCGCGCCGATGCTCCGCCGCGCAAAATACGACTGGATCATGCTCTGAACAGGGGCGGCCGGACTGCCGGCCGCCCCTGCATCGGGATCAGTCGATCGTCTTGGCGAGTTCGCGGTTCAGCCACAGCGCCAGCAGCGTGCCGATCGCGCCCGATAGCAGATAGGCGCCCGCGGCGAGCAGGCCGAAGCTGCTGCCGAGCCACAGCGCCACCAGCGGCGCGAAGGCCGCGCCGAACAGCCAGGCCAGATCCGAAGTGAGCGATGAGCCCGTGTAGCGGTGCGGCTTGGAGAACATCGACGAGAGCGCGCCGGACGACTGGCCGAACGAGATGCCGAGCAGCGCGAAGCCGATCAGCATGAACACGATCTCGCCCACCTCGCCGGCGGCGAGGAGCTGCGGCGCGAAGCCGCTGAACGCCGCGATTGCCGCCGCGGAGACGCCGAGCAGGGTACGGCGACCGATCCGATCGGCCAACCGGCCCGACACGATGATCGAAATGGTGCCGACCACTGCCGCTGCCGCCTCAATCACCAGGAAGTCCGTCGGGCTGTTGCTGGTGTAGAGGAACACCCAGGAGAGCGGGAACACCGTCACCATGTGGAACATGGCGAAGCTGGCGAGCGGCGCGAAGGCGCCCATCACGATGATCCGCCAGTCGGTGCGCACCGTCTCTGCGATCGGCGCGGGCTGCAGCTCGCGGTCCTCGAACAGGCGCGCATATTCGGGCGTCACCACGATGCGCAGGCGGGCGAACAGCGCCACCACGTTGATCGCGAAGGCGACGAAGAAGGGATAGCGCCAGCCCCAGCTGAGGAAATCCTCGGCAGGCAGGGCAGCGATGAAGAAGGCGAAGAGCAGGCTGGCCACGAACAGGCCGAGCGGCGCGCCGAGCTGCGGGATCATCGCATACCAGCCGCGCTTGTTCTCCGGCGCGTTCATCGCCAGCAGCGAGGCGAGGCCGTCCCAGGTGCCGCCCAGCGCCACGCCCTGGCCCATGCGGAACAGCGCGAGCAGCAAGGCTGCGGCGATGCCGACATCGGCATAGCCGGGCAGGAAGGCGATCGCGGCCGTCGAGCCGCCGAGCAGGAACAGCGCGATCGTCAGCTTGGCGCCGCGGCCATAGGCGCGGTCGACGGCAGTGAAGATCAGCGTGCCGAACGGACGGGTGACGAAGGCTAGTGCGAAGATCGCGAACGACCAGAGCGTGCCCTGCAGCGGATCGAGAAAGGGGAAGACCAGCTTCGGGAACACCAGCACCGAGGCAATGGCATAGACGAAGAAATCGAAGAACTCGGAGGTGCGGCCGATGATCGCGCCGATCGCGATTTCGCCCGGACGGATGCGGTGGCCGTCGCTGTGCAGCGCACGGACATCGCGCTCGGCGGGAAGGGTGGGGACGGTATCGCCGCTCATCGAGTTCGAACTTTCCTGCAACACGCGCCGCGCGAGCGCGTTTCATAACGCCGTGGAGGAGGCTAGAGTGCCCCCGGCGCGGCGCTCTTGCGCCATAGCAGACAACGCAGGGATTGGACAAAATGTCCTATGTGCGGTGCAACATGAGCAGCCTAGGCGCCCGCCATGCCTAGCCCCCGTCCGCTCTCCGCACGCCTCCGTGCGCTGCTGATCCTGCCGGCATTCGCGCTGTTGTGCGGATGCGACATGGTCGTGCTCAACCCCGCCGGTGACGTCGCCCGCCAACAGGGCGACCTGGTGATCGTCTCGACGTTGCTGATGCTGCTGATCATCGTGCCGGTGATGGCGCTGGTCGTGCTGTTCGCCTGGCGCTACCGCGCTTCGAACAAGGAAGCGACCTATGCGCCGGACTGGGATCACTCGACCAGCCTCGAGCTGGTGATCTGGTCGGTGCCGCTGCTGATCATCATCTGCCTGGGCGCGATCACCTGGGTGAGCACCCACTTGCTCGATCCCTATCGCCCGCTTTCGCGCACCGCGCCGGGCAAGCCGGTGGCGGCGGACGTCAAGCCGCTCGAGGTGCAGGTGGTCGCGCTCGACTGGAAATGGCTCTTCATCTATCCCGAGCAGGGCATCGCCACGGTGAACGAGATGGCTGCCCCGGTCGGCCGCCCGATCCGCTTCCGGATTTCGGCCTCGTCGGTGATGAACTCCTTCTACATCCCCGCGCTCGCCGGCCAGATCTATGCGATGCCGGGCATGGAGACGCCGCTCAACGCCGTGTTCGACAAGACGGGCGCGTTCCAGGGCTTTTCGGCCAATTACAGCGGCCATGGCTTCTCCTCGATGCGCTTCAAGGCGCACAGCACCGACCAGGCCGGCTTCGACGCCTGGGTCGCCGAGGCGAAGAAGGCCGGCGCCACGCTCGACCGCGCCGAATATCTGAAGCTCGAGCGTCCCAGCGAGAAGGAGCCGGTCCGCCGCTTCGCCGGCGTCGAGACCGGGCTGTTCGACATGGTGACCAACATGTGCGTCGAGCCGGGCAAGATGTGCATGCACCAGATGATGTCGCTCGACGCCAAGGGCGGCATGGGCAAGGCCGGGCTCTACAATGTCCGCCAGCTCGCCTATGACAAGTTCGGCGGCCGCGGCACCCATGCGCATGGCGGCAAGAGCTTCGTCGGCGAGATCTGCGCCGACAAGCAGGACATTGCCGTCCGCGCCGCGCCGAAGCCCGGCAATCCCAAGCCGCTGACTGGCGCGGGCATGAAGCAGCCCTCGGCCGAGCCTACTCCGATTGCCCCCAGCGTTGCGTCCGAAACCCGGCCGCGTCCTCTTTCCTGATCGCGAATCGAGATATGATCCCGCAACCCGCACCCGTGAGCCCGATCCTGGGCAAGCTCTCGCTCGACGCGTTGCCGCTGCACGAGCCGATCGTCGTGGCGACCTTCGCGGTCGTCGCGCTCGGCGGCATCGCGCTCGTCGGCGCGCTCACCTACTTCAAGCTCTGGAGCTATCTCTGGAAGGAGTGGTTCACCACCGTCGATCACAAGAAGATCGGGATCATGTACATGATCCTGGGCCTGGTGATGTTCCTGCGCGGCTTTGCCGATGCGCTGATGATGCGCCTCCAGCAGGCGCTCGCGTTCAATGGGTCCGAGGGCTATCTGAACGCCCATCACTATGACCAGGTGTTCACTGCGCACGGCGTGATCATGATCTTCTTCGTGGCGATGCCATTCGTCACGGGCCTGATGAACTATATCGTGCCGCTGCAGATCGGCGCGCGCGACGTGTCGTTCCCGTTCCTGAACAATTTCAGCTTCTGGATGACCACCGGCGGCGCGGTGCTGGTGATGGCGTCGCTGTTCGTCGGCGAGTTCGCCCAGACCGGCTGGCTGGCCTATCCGCCGCTCTCGGGCCTGGCGTACAGCCCCGGCGTCGGCGTCGACTATTATCTATGGGCCCTGCAGGTGGCGGGCGTGGGCACGACATTGTCGGGCATCAACCTGATCGTCACGATCCTCAAGCTGCGCGCGCCCGGCATGTCGCTGATGAAGATGCCGGTCTTCACCTGGACGTCGCTCTGCACCAACGTGCTGATCGTCGCCTCCTTCCCGGTGCTGACCGCGGTGCTCGCGCTGCTCGGGCTCGATCGGTACGTCGGCACCAACTTCTTCACGAACGACTTTGGCGGCAGCGCCATGATGTACGTGAACCTGATCTGGATCTGGGGCCACCCGGAAGTCTATATCCTGATCCTGCCGCTGTTCGGCGTGTTCTCGGAAGTCACCTCGACCTTCTCGGGCAAGAAGCTGTTCGGCTATTCGTCGATGGTCTACGCCACGATCGTCATCACGATCCTGTCGTACCTCGTCTGGCTGCACCATTTCTTCACCATGGGCTCGGGCGCCAGCGTCAACAGCTTCTTCGGCATCACGACGATGGTGATCTCGATCCCGACGGGCGCTAAGATCTTCAACTGGCTGTTCACCATGTATCGCGGCCGCATCCGCTTCGAGCTGCCGATGATGTGGACGATCGCCTTCATGCTGACCTTCGTGATCGGCGGCATGACCGGCGTGATGCTCGCGGTGCCGCCGGCCGATTTCGTGCTGCACAACTCGCTGTTCCTGATCGCGCATTTCCACAACGTGATCATCGGCGGCGTGGTGTTCGGCGTGTTCGCCGCGATCAACTATTGGTGGCCCAAGGCGTTCGGCTTCAAGCTCAACGAGTTCTGGGGCAAGGTGAGCTTCTGGTGCTGGGTCCCCGGCTTCTGGGTGGCGTTCATGCCGCTCTACATCCTGGGCCTGATGGGCGTGACGCGGCGCATGCGCGTGTTCGACGATCCCGGCATCCAGTTCCTCTTCGTCATCGCCGCGTTCGGCGCGGTGATGATCGCCGCCGGCATCGGCGCGATGCTGGTCCAGTTCGCGGTCAGCATCTGGAAGCGCGAGGCGCTGAAGGACACCACCGGCGATCCCTGGAACGGCCGCACCCTGGAATGGGCGACCAGCTCGCCGCCGCCGGACTATAATTTCGCCTTCACGCCGGTGATCCACGATCTCGACGCCTGGTACGACATGAAGTCGCGCGGCTGCGAGCGTCCGCTTGCCGGCTTCAAGGACATCCACATGCCGAGCAACACCGGCGCGGGCGTGATCCTGGCCGGCATCAGCACCCTGATCGGCTTCGCGCTGATCTGGCATATCTGGTGGCTGGTCGGCCTGGGCTTCGTGGCGCTGATCGCGTCGACGATCGTCCACACCTTCAACTACAAGCGCGATTTCGACATCCCCGCCGAAACCGTTACCGAGACCGAGGCGGCGCGCACGCGCCTGCTCGCCGCCGGAGCCTGACCGATGAGCACCACCACGCTGCAAGCCGCGGACGAACCGGTCCGCTTCTACGATTTCGACGAGCATCCGCACCCGGAAGGCTACAGCACCATGCTGGGCTTCTGGATCTACCTGATGAGCGACTGCCTCATCTTCGCGATCCTGTTCGCCTGCTACGCAGTGCTCGGCGGCAATTTCGCGGCCGGCCCCGGCCCGAAGGAGCTGTTCGACCTGCCGCTGGTCGCTGTGAACACGGCGATGCTGCTGTTCTCGTCGATCACCTATGGCTTCGCGATGCTCGGCATGGCGCGGGGCAACAAGAACCAGGTGCTGATCTGGCTGGCGGTAACCCTGGTGTTCGGCGCGTGCTTCCTGGGCATCGAGCTCTACGAGTTCAGCGAGCTGATCCATGAGGGCGCCGGCCCGTGGCGCAGCGCGTTCTTGTCGTCCTTCTTCACCCTGGTTGGTACGCACGGCCTGCACGTCACCTTCGGCTCGATCTGGCTGGTCACGCTGATGGTGCAGGTGAGCCGCTTCGGCCTGACCGCCGCGAACCAGCGCCGGCTGGCCTGTCTGAGCCTGTTCTGGCACTTCCTCGACGTCATCTGGATCGGCGTCTTCACCTTTGTCTATCTGATGGGAATGCTGCGATGAGCCACGATCCGCACGCGCACGGCGCGCACGCTCATGGAGATCATGGGCACGGCGATCATGGGCACGGCGATCATGGGCACGGCGTCGAGATCCCGCACGGCTCGATGCGCGACTATGTCATCGGCTTCGTGCTGTCGGTGATCCTCACCGCGATCCCCTTCTACCTGGTGATGGAGCGCCCGTTCTCGAACGGCGTTACCGCCGCCGCGATCATGGCGTTTGCCGTGGTCCAGATCCTGGTCCACATGGTCTATTTCCTTCACCTCAAGCCCAAGGCCGAGGGCGGCTGGACGATGACCGCGCTGCTGTTCACGATCATCGTCGTGGTGATCATGCTCTCGGGCTCGCTGTGGGTGATGTACCATCTCAACGCCAACATGATGCCGCTGCACGACCCGAGCCAGCTTCCGTGACGAAAGCCCGCCGGCCCCGCGCACGGTGGGGCGTCGCGGTGGCGGCGCTCTTCTGCGCGGCGGTGCTGGCGGGGCTCGGCATCTGGCAGCTCGAGCGGCGGGCCTGGAAGCACGAACTCGTCGCGGCGGTGGATGTCCGCATCCATGCCGCGCCGGTGCCTGCTCCGGGGCCGGCGGCGTGGGGCGGGATCACTGCCGGCAAGGACGCCTATCGCCGCGTCCGCTTCTCCGGCCGGTTCGAGAATGACCGCACCACTCTGGTAAAGGCCGTCACCGAGCGGGGCTCCGGCTATTGGGTGATGACGCCGCTCGCCGGGCCGTCCTTCACCGTCCTGGTCAATCGCGGCTTCATCCCCGACGACATGCGCCCGCGCATCCCCGCCGGGCCCGCACAGGCGAGCGTCACCGGGCTGCTGCGCGTCACCGAGCCGGGCGGCGGGTTCCTCCGCGCCAACGACCCCGGGGGCAATCGCTGGTATTCGCGCGACGTGGCGGCTATCGCGGCTGCCCATGGTCTCGACCGGGTCGCCCCCTATTTCATCGATGCGGATGCCGCGCCCAATCCCGGCGGCTATCCGGTGGGCGGGCTGACGGTGGTGCGCTTCGCCGACAATCATCTCGTCTATGCGCTGACCTGGTTCGGTCTCGCCGCGATGGCGCTGTGGGCGGCATGGCTCGTCGCCCGCCGGCACGGAGCCGTGGCATGATCTCCGCCGGGGGGCTGGAGGACACCGATCCCGGCCGCCGCAACATGTGGCTGCTCGTCCAGCTGCGCTGGATCGCAGTGGGCGGCCAGCTGGGTACGATCGGCTTCGTCCATTTCGTGATGGGCGTGCACTTGCCGCTGGTGCCGCTGTTCGTTGCGCCGCTGATCCTCGCGGGCATCAACCTTGCCACCTATCCGCTTCTCGATCGCCGCGCCGCGATCACCAATTGGGAGCTGACCGTGGCGATGCTGGCGGACGTCGCCGCGCTCGCATGGCAGCTGCACTTCACCGGCGGCCTCGCCAATCCCTTCGCCTCGCTCTTCCTGCTCCAGGTCGTCACCGGCGCGATGCTGCTCCAGCCGGGATCGAGCTGGATGATCGTCGGCGCGGCCAGCCTGGCGCTCTTCGCCGTCGCGATCAGCCCGGTGCCGCTCGATCTGCCAACGGGCGTCAATGATCCGTTCCGCCTCTATCTCGCGGGCAGCCTGATCTGCTTCGCGCTGATCGCGGTGCTGCTCGTCCTCCTCATCACCCGCATTGCCCGCAACCTGCGCGAAGGCGATGCCGAGCGTGCCGCGATCCGCCAGCGCGCGGCGGAGGAGGACCATATCGTCCGCATGGGCCTGCTCGCCAGCGGCGCGGCGCACGAGCTTGGCACGCCGCTCTCCTCGCTGTCGGTGATCCTGGGCGACTGGCAGCGCATGCCGCGCATCGCCGCCGACAGGGATCTGGCGCAGGACATCGCCGACATGCAGGCCGAAGTGGCGCGCTGCAAGACGATCGTCAGCGGCATCCTGCTCTCCGCCGGCGAGGCGCGCGGCATTGCCTCGGAATTCACCACGGTCCGGCATTTCCTCGACGACCTGGTCGCCGACTGGCGCGACAGCCGGCTCACCGGCACGCTGGAATATGCCGACCGGTTCGGGCCCGATCTGGCGATCGTCTCCGATACCGCGCTGCGCCAGGTGCTGAGCAACGTGATCGACAATGCCGCCGAGGTCTCGCCCGACTGGATCGGCATCGCCGCGTCGCGCGACCGGGACGAACTGGTGATCGAGATATCCGATCGCGGCCCCGGCTTCGCGCCGGAGATGCTCGCCGGCTTCGGCCAGCCCTATCGCTCGAGCAAGGGCAAGCCGGGCGGCGGGCTGGGGCTGTTCCTGCTCGTCAACGTGCTGCGCAAGCTGGGCGGCGCGGCGAGCGCCGAGAACCGGCCCCAGGGCGGCGCGCTGGTCCGCATCCGCCTGCCGCTTGACGCCATCGCCCGCGGCGGGGAGGAACAGGCATGACCGGCCCGCGCAAGCTGCTGATCGTCGAGGACGACGAGTCCTTCGCCCGGACGCTCCGGCGCTCGTTCGAGCGGCGCGGCTATGCGGTGGAAGTGGCCGCGAGCCATGAGGCGCTGACCGCGCTGCTCGCGGACTTCCACCCGGCCTATGCGGTGGTCGACCTGAAGCTCGGCGGCGCTTCCGGGCTGGCGTGCGTGCAGACGTTGCGCGCGGCCGACGGGGCGATGAAGATCGTCGTGCTCACCGGCTTCGCCAGCATCGCCACCGCAGTGGAAGCGATCAAGCTCGGCGCCTCCTATTATCTCGCCAAGCCTTCCAATACCGACGACATCGAAGCCGCGTTCGGGCGCGAGGAAGGCGACCCGGACGCGCCGCTTGCCAGCCGGCCGTCGTCGATCAAGACGGTGGAGTGGGAGCATATCCACCAGACGCTGGTGGAGACCGACTTCAACATCTCCGAGACTGCGCGGCGGCTGGGCATGCACCGGCGGACGCTGGCGCGGAAGCTGGAGAAGCGGCAGTTGCGCTAGGGCGCATTCGGGCCCTTCCGCGGCGAATCCCGCGCCGGCTCCGGCCAGGCCATCGACTTCGATTTTCCGGATGGGCTATCCGGTGTTCCTGCCTGGGCGGCAATCCGGGGCGTCCACAATCCCCGGATCGGCCGGGTGCTGCCGGTTGCCGGCGGGGATGGGCCGCAATGGTTCCGGCGATCGGGCGGTCCGTGATCAAGTCGTCGACCGGAATGTCGATCCCTCTGCCGGGCGGCCTGTCCGCGGCATCGTCGTCGATTCAAATATCCTCGCCCATATTACGCCAAAGGGGACCCGGATACTGGACTATGCGACGCCCGCGGCCGTAATGTCATGATGTCTTCCAGCTTCCTGCGGCGAGTTAACTAAAATGATGACGGAATTATTGCTCGGAGCCATCGGAATATTCGGCCAGTCGGTCGTGTCCCACGAGCCGACCCAGCCTGAGAGTTGGGAGCAAGGCGTGGAATTTCGCTGCGGCAAGGATCTCCTTCGGATATCCGGCTATGGCGCCGCGGCGCCGCTTGATCGGCCGGTGCAGCTGAAGTTGAACGGACGATCCCTGTCCCTGGCGACGACGCGCCAGCTTCGTCAGGATCTGGCGAGCCGGCGGGCCGTCTATCGGCTTACGGCCCGATGCCCGCGGGGCGGAGGCATCACGATGCTGTACTGGGTCGCCGAGAAGCAGGTTTCGGGAGAGATCAACTACAGTGGCGGCATGGCGCGTTTCGGCAAGGGAGCGCTGGCGAGCTATTCCGGCTTGTCCAAGTCGAACATCGACGGATTCATGTTCAGATGAGCATGCAATGAAATATTCCCGATAGATGAACCGGCGCGCTCCACATCCACTCTCGCTGAGGGTTCTCCAGATTGGGCGGACCGGGGTCTGGCAGGTGCCGTGCCTTCGCCCCGGCGCCGGGGGGAGGGAGCGGGATGCGTGGCATCTTCCCATCCGCCGCCGATCGGCGCAGCATTGCCGGCCGGGAGGCATGGATTGAAGATTCGCGCCGACATCGTTGCGGGCCTTGCCGTTTCCGGGCTGATGCTGCCGGAGGCCGTGGCCTATGCCGCGATCGCGGGCGTCGCGCCGGGGCATGCGATCCTTGCCGCGATCGCCGGCACGCTCGCCTATGCGCTGACCGGGCGCAGCCGTTTCGCCGTCGTCTCCGCGACTTCGTCCTCGGCCGCGATCCTCGCCGCGTCGCTGGCGACGCTGCCGGGGGGCGAGGGCACGCAGATGCTGTTCATGGTGATGGCGGTGGCGCTCGCCGGCTTGTTGTTCCTGCTCGCCTGGGTCTTCCGGCTGGGCGGGCTGACCGGCTTCATCTCGCATCCGGTGCTGCGCGGCTTCGCCTTCGGGCTGGCGATCACGATCAGCGTGAAGCAATTGCCCGTGCTCGTCGGCATTCCCGCACCGGGCGGCAGCCTGTTCCATACCGGATTCGCAGTGATCCGTGCCTTGCCGCAATGGCACCTGCTCAGTCTCGCCGTGGGCCTGGTCGCGCTTGGCGCGTTGCTGGCACTGCGCCGCTGGCCCGGCGTGCCGGGAGCGCTGATCGTGCTCATATCCGGTGTCGCCGCTTCGGGCCTGCTCGATCTTGGCGCGCACGGCGTCGCGATCGTCGGCCGGATCGCGCTCATGCCCGGCACCTCGGCAATGCCCGCCTTCGCGCCCGCGATGCTGCTGGAGACGGCGCAGCTCGCGGTGCCGCTCGCGTTGATCCTGCTCGCCGAGAGCTGGGGAACCATGCGCGCGCTGGCGCTCCGCCATGGCGACCTGCTGGATCCCGGCCGCGAGCTGCGCGCGCTGGGCTTCGCCAATCTCGCTGCATCGCTGGTTCAAGGCATGCCGGTCGGCTCCGGCCTGTCGGCCAGCGCGGCCAACGAAGCCTCGGGGGCGCAGTCCCGGCTGGCGGGGGCGGTCGCGGCGCTGGCGCTCGGCGCGCTCGTCCTGTTCGCCATGCCGCTGGTCGCATTGCTACCGCAGCCGGTGCTGGCGGCAGTGGTGATCGCCGCGCTCACCCATTCGCTTGACCCGCGACCGATCAGGCGGCTCTGGGCGCTGGACCGCGACCAGTATATCGCGCTCGCCGCTGCACTGGGCGTGCTGGTGCTCGGCGTGCTCGACGGAATGCTGTGCGCCATCCTGCTCTCGCTGGCGGCGCTCGTGCAGCGTTTCGGCAATGCCCGACTGGCACGGCTCGGCCGACTGGGCTCCAGCCACGATTTCGTCGATGCCGATCGCCATCCGGATGCGCTGGTGCCCGCGGGGATCGCGATCTGGCGGCCGTCGGCGCCGCTGTTCTTCGCCAATGCGGAGCGGATGTTCGCGGAAATCGCGCGGCGAACCCTGGCCGAGGGGGGAACCCGTGCCGTGGTGATCAGCCTGGAGGAGAGCATCGACATCGACAGCACGGCGCTCGACGCGCTGCTCGATTTCGACCGGGCGATGGGAGCGAAGGGCTATGCCCTGCGCTATGCCCGAATGCATGACCGGGTGCGTGACCTGCTGGACACCGCCGGCGCGGGAGCGCTGGTCGCACGCAGCGATTATAGCGTGGCCGATGCGGTCGCGAGGCTGGAGAACCCCTGATGCGCGAGCCCGAACCGTTTCTGCGTCCCGTCTCGATCGACGCGCTGCGGCCCACCCAGATCACCGTCGGCTTCCGCGAAGTTGCCCGGAAGCGTCACGACTGGCGGGCGCGTGCGGAAACCGACGGCTCGGAATTCCTCGGCCGCCACATGATCCCCGCGGTCAGGGGCCCCAAGGACCGCTTCTGGATCGTAGATGCCCATCATCTCGCCCGCGCGCTGCACGACGAGGGCGTGGAATATGTGCTGGTGCGCGAGATCGCCGATCTTTCCGCATTGCCCGGCCGTGCCTTCCGGACGTTCATGGACAGCCGAGGCTGGCTCCATCCCTATGATCCGCAGGGCCGCAGGCTGGATGCGCGGCATCTGCCCAAGCATGTCCGCGGCCTGCTCGACGATCCCTGGCGCTCGCTGGCGGGGGAACTGCGCCGCAGCGGCGGCTATGCGAAGGATCTCACGCCCTATTCGGAGTTCCTCTGGGCCGATTTCCTGCGCCGCCACGTGTCCGCCAAGCTGCTCGAGGCCGATTTCGACAAGGCGCTGGAGCGCGCGCTCGATCTCGCCCGTCGGAAGCATGCCGCCTATCTGCCCGGCTGGGCCGGCCCCGAGGATTGAACGGCGCGGCTGCGACAGGTTGCGACAGAAGAATTGCGGCCGCGCCGATGATCCGGATGCGGTTCGTGCCTATATGCTCCGTCATCCCCTCGACAGGGGATCGAAAGGACAGTGCCATGAACAGGATCTCGATCAGTCTGCTCGGCGCCGCGCTGCTCGCCACGGTCGCCACGCCTGCCGTCGCCGCTTCGCGCGATGGCGAGGCCGAGCTTGCCAAGGCGATTGCAGGACGCACCGCCGGCACGCCCGTCGACTGCATCTTGCTGCGCAACATCCGCTCGTCGCGGATCATCGACGGTACCGCGATCATCTATGAGATGAACAACGGCGTATTCTATGTGAACCGGCCGAAGTCGGGCGCGGAATCGCTCAACTGGACCAATGTGCTGGTGACGGACACGCGTTCGTCGCAGCTCTGCAGCATCGACACGGTGAAGCTGTACGACACCGGCGTCCGCATGGCGACCGGATGGGTCGGGCTCGGCGAGTTCGTTCCCTACGTCAAGCCTCCGCGCAGCTAGGGGCGCGGCCCGTCGGTCCGTTCGGGGCACCCGTCGTCGCCTGGGTGCATCTGATCGTGTTCGCCTTGCGGAACCGCCGCTGCCGCTCCGTCTCGACCTGCAACCATTTGTGGGGTCGTGGTTATGCAGCGTACTCCCGCCCGGGCCTGGCCCGAGGCTCACCATCTTCGTCCGCTCCGCCTGGTCGAGCCGGAGCGTTTGCCCTCGACGGCGCGGCTGGCCGCCGCCACGCGGATCTGGGTCGGCAACCCGGCGCTGCTGGCTGCCCTGCTGCTGGTCGTCGCGGTCGTCGCCCGCGCGGCGCAGTTCGGCAATCCGGTCATCCAGGTCGATGACGAATTCTACCTGCTCACCGGCGACCGGATGCTCCATGGTGCGCTGCCCTATGTCGACATCTGGGATCGCAAGCCGATCGGGCTGTTCCTGATCTATGCAGCGATCCGGCTGCTCGGCGGGGCCGGGGTACTGGAATATCAGATTGTCGCCACGCTCTTCGCGGTAGCCACCGCGCTCGTCGTCGCACGCATCGCGCGCAATCTCTCGGGGCCGCACGGGGCCGCCGCGGCGGGAGTGGTGTATATTCTCTATCTCGGCGTCTTCGGCGGCGAGGGCGGCCAATCGCCGGTATTCTACAATTTCTTCGTCGCGCTCGCTGCCTGGACGATGATCGGCGTCGTCCGGCGCGCGAATTTCGGCGCCTTCGGGTTCGGCGGCGGTCTGGTCGCGATGCTGTTGATCGGCGTGGCGATGCAAGTGAAGTATACGGCCTTGTTCGAAGGGCTGTTCTTCGGGCTGGCGCTCCTGTGGCTCGGCTGGAAGCGCGGGATGGGCCGGGGCGCGCTCGCCGCGATGGCGCCGGCCTGGATCGGTGCGGCCCTGCTCCCCACGCTCGCCGCCTGGGCCTGGTACGCGTCGATCGGTCATGGGGAGGCCTTCGTCCAGGCCAATTTCCTGTCGATCCTCGATCGCGGCTCGGACGGGCTCGGCGTCGCGCTCAAGCGGCTTGGCGGGATGGCCTTGTGCCTCGCCCCCCTCGCCATCGCCGCCTGGTGCGGGCGCGGCATGGCGCGTCCGGTGACCGACGAAGTGCGCCGCCTGCTCGACGGCTGGGCACTCGCCGCCATCGGGGGCGTGCTGATCTTCGGCACCTATTTCGACCATTATGCCCTGCCGCTGCTGGCACCGCTCTGCGTGCTCGCCGCAGCCTGGTTCGGTGACGGTGCGGCGGGGCTGGTGATCGCCTCGGGCCGCACGCGCTGGCGCATCCCCGCGGGTGTGGCGATGATGGTGCTGATCACCTTCGTCTCGCTCCAGATCATCAACGACAATCGGCGCAATCGCGGCTGGGGGCCGCAAGTGGAACGCATGGCCGATTTCATTCGCCCGCAGCTGCGCGACTGCCTCTATGTGTTCGATGGCGAGCCGGCGCTCTATCGGCTGACGGGCAGTTGCCTGCCTACGCGCTGGTCCTTCCCGAGCCATTTGAGCCTCACGCGCGAATCGCGTGCGCTCGGCACCGATCCCATGGTCGAAGTCGAGCGGATCATGGCCGCGCGGCCCGAATTCGTCGTCGCCAGCACTCGGCCCGATCGCGATCTCAATCCGGCAGTACTGGCGTATATGACCCGGATTCTGGAACGCGACTATTTCCCCGCGCTGGAGGTGCCGGTGGGCAGCCGCAGCCGCATCGTCTATCGACGGCGGCCCGATGCCTGACCCGAGTCGGCGCGGCGCGCTTGCACAATTGCGAAGCCAAGGCTTGGCAATTCCCGCGCACAATGCTTTGGGCGCGGGCATGGATTCGTCCTCGCAGACCGGCGGGTTGCAACGCGTGTTGGAAAATGAGCGGCCGCGGCTGCTGCGCTTCCTTGCGGCCCGCGGCGCGGGCGACGACGCCGAGGACGTGCTGCAGGATCTGTGGCACAAGATCGCGAGCGCCGAAGCGCGCCCGGTTTCCGATCCGGTCTCCTATCTTTTCCGCGCGGCCGAGAATGTGCTGCGCGATCGCCAGCGCGCCTCGCTCAGCCGCGACCGGCGCCAGCACGAATGGCACGATCTCGCCGGCAGCGACGATGCGCCCCAGGGCGAGCGCGTGCTGATCGCGCGCGAGCGATTGCGCGAAGCCGAGGCCGCGCTGCTTGCACTGGGGCCGCGAGTCGATCAGATTTTCCGGCGCTACCGGCTGGATGGGCTCGGCCAGGCGGCGATCGCTCGGGAATTGGGGATAAGTTTGAGCTCGGTGGAGAAGGATCTGCAGAAGGCGTATCGCGCCCTCGCGCAACTCAAGGACAAATTCGATGCGGAATGAACGCATCGACTCCGTCCCTGCGCAGAGGTGGGCATGAACGGGCAGGTTTCGGACTATCTTGCAGAGGACGCCCGTAGCTGGGTGATCCGGATGCAGGACTCGGCATTCGCCGATTGGGACGCGTTCGCCGACTGGCTCGAACGCGATCCCGGGCACCTGCGCGCCTATAATATTGCGATCGAGGCCGACGAAGCGATGGCGGCGCTGTTCCGCCTGGCACCTGCGCCGGGCGCGGCCGCGGAGGCGGCGGTCCGTCCGTCGCGCCGGCGGTTCCTGATTTCTGGGGGTGCCGTTGCCGCCGTGCTGGCGGTGGTGGTCGGTTGGACCAGCCTCGTTCCCGGCTCGGGAATGCAGGCCGAATATCGTACCGCTGCCGGCGAGCGCCGCGAGGTCGCGCTGACGGACGGCTCGAAGATGATCCTCAACGGCGATACCCGCGTCGCGATGATCGACGCGCGGCACGCCGAGCTGATCGAGGGCGAGGCGCTGTTCGAAGTGCGCCACGATGCCGCGCATCCCTTCATCGTCAAGACCGGCGACGTGACGCTGGAGGATGCCGGCACGGTGTTCAACGTGGTGCGCGACGAGACCGGACTGCGCGTTTCGGTCGCCGAGGGAGCTGTGATCTACCAGCCCCGGGCCGATGCCGTGCGCCTGACCCCCGGCGATGCGTTGAGCGTGGCCGGCAGCGGCCGCCCCGAAGTGACGCGTGCCGCCGCTGCCGATGTCGGCAGCTGGCGCGGCGGGCAGCTGGTCTATCGCAACGCGACGCTGGAGCGCGTCGCGGCCGATCTTTCCCGGAACCTGGGTATCCAGGTACGCGCGGGGAAGGGGACCGGCGACATTCCGTTCACCGGCACGATTTCCACGCAGGGCGGCCGTGGCGCGGTGATCGAGCGGATCCCTGCGCTCACCGGCACACGGGCGACTCGCGCAGGCAATGGATGGATGCTGGACGCGATCGACGGTGCGCCGCGCTGATCTGATCCTTCCCCTGGCGCTGCTGGCGGCTGCGCCTGCGCTGGCGCAGGACAAGCGCCATTCCGTCGCGGTGCCCGCCGGGCGTCTCGATGCGGCGGTGTTCACGCTCGGCCGCCAGACCGGCAGCAGCATCGGGCTGCGCGAACCGGGTCTTTCCGGGATCAAGGTCCGTCCGGTGAAGGGCAAGCACACGGTGGACGGTGCGCTGGCGGAGATGTTGCGCGGCTCCGGCACGCGCGCGCGCCGCGTCGCCGCCGCCACATGGCTGATCGAGCGCATGCCGCCCGAACGGCCCCGGCCGCGCCCCATGCCGCTGCCGGAAGAACCCGAGGCGCCTCCGGCCGAGATCCTCGTCACCGGCAGCAAGCGCGATGTGCCGCTCAAGGCCTATCCGGGCGGCGTGCAGATCGTCGAGGGCAGCGACATTCCCGTCTCGGAAGGCGGGCGGGGCAGCGATGTCATCGCCAATCGCGTGGCCAGCCTGGCCTCGACCCATCTCGGGCCGGGGCGCAACAAGCTGTTCATCCGCGGTATCGCCGATTCGAGCTTCGTCGGCCCCACCCAGGCGACCGTCGGCCAATATTGGGGCAATAGTCGGATCACCTACAGCGCCCCCGATCCGGACCTGAAGCTCTACGATATCGGCCGGGTCGAAGTGCTCGAAGGGCCGCAGGGCACGCTCTATGGCGCCGGCTCGCTCGGCGGCGTGGTGCGGGTGGTGCCGCGCGCGCCCGATCTCTGGGCGCGGGGCGGCCAGGTCTGGGGTGGCGGCTCGGCCACCCAGCACGGCGATCTGAGCTGGGACGGCGGCGGCATCGTCAACCTGCCGATCAGGGAAGGGAATCTGGCGCTGCGCGCGCTCGCCTTCACGGCGCAGGACGGCGGCTATATCGATGATCGCGAGCGGGGCCTGAAGGACGTCAACAGCGTGCGCACCACCGGAGGGCGGCTGGCGCTGCGCTGGAACATGGACGGCTGGACGCTGGACCTCAACGGTGTCGGCCAGAGCATCGTGGGGCGGGATGCGCAATATTCGGACGGGAAGGGCGATGGGCTGTCCCGCCGCAGCTCGATCGCCCAGCCCTTCCAGAATGATTTCTGGCTCGGCGAGCTGGTGGCCCGCAAGCGCTGGGGCGATCTAGAGCTGAGCTCGGCCGTCGCCTATGCGCGGCAATATGTGTCGGAAGTGTTCGCCGGCGCCTCGGTTCCCGACGTCAATCAGGGTTTTCCGCTGCCCGCGGCCGATGCCCCGCTGATCGGCTATGAGCAGATCAACCGAGTGAGCATGCTCACCAGCGAGACACGGCTGGCGCGCCGTGGCCCGCGCGGCACCGGCTGGCTGATCGGTGTCAGCTTCCTGCAGAATCGCGGGCGGGTGAATCGCAATTTCGGCGTCGCCCGCGCGGCCCTCACCGGAGTGCGCAACAGCGTCGACGAAGCCACGCTCTATGGCGAAGGCACGGTAGAGCCCGTACGCGGCGTGACGATCACCGCCGGCGGCCGCCTCACCAATTCCCATCTCACCGGCAATTCGGAAGATGCTGATCGCTATTTCGCCTTTCGCGAGGATCCGCGGGCCAAGGCGGCGCGCACCGAGACGCGGTTGCTGCCATCCGCTGCGATCGCCTGGCGGCCCACCGATGGCCTCACCGTGTTCGGCCGATTCGAACAGGGCTTCCGGCCCGGAGGTCTGGCGGTGCGCCGCGACGTGATCCAGCGCTTCCAAGGAGACCGCCTCTCGACCGTCGAGGCGGGAGCGCGCTACACCGAGAGCGGCCTGTCCGTCTCTGCCAATGCTTCGGTGACGTGGTGGACGTGCATCCAGGCGGATCTGATCGACGGCTATGGCTTCCCCACCACTGCGAACATTGGTGACGGGCGGGTGCTCTCGCTCGGGGTGGCGGTGCGCTGGCGGCCGTTGCCGGGGCTGGATCTCGACGGTTCGATCTATCTGAACGGCAGCAAGGTCACCAATCCCTCGCAAGCGGTGTTCCCGCTGGCCGAGGGGCCGTCGGACTTCAACCGGCTGCCCAACGTCGCCGATGCGAGCGGTCGGCTCGGCGCGGCCTGGCGCCAGACGCTGGGGGGCGACATGGAATTCTCCTCTTCCGGCTATCTGCGCTATGTCGGCCGCTCGACGCTCGGCATCGGCCCGGTGCTCGGCCGGCCGCAGGGCGATTATGTCGATACCGGGCTCGAGCTGCGGCTCGAGCGCGGCCGGCGCGCGATCACGCTGTCGGCCACCAATCTGCTGGATACCCGCGGCAACCGCTTCGCGCTGGGCACGCCGCTGCTGATCCGCGACGAGAAGCAGATCACGCCGCTGCGCCCCCGCACCGTGCGGCTGGGCGTCGAGATCGGATTCTAGAATTTTTTCGATCCTGCGTTGCGGGATCGCCGCACGGGCTCCGTCTCAACCATGCCCCCGAGGCAAGCCACGATAGTCGTCCCCCGGCGTCGACGGCGTTGTCTCGAACCCCCGGGAGGGCGCGCCATGCGTATCTGTGCCCCGGCGCGTCCCTCCCGGGGCCCAAATACGGGCCCAGAAAAGGGATCGCATGAAGCTCCTTCTCGATGGCGAGATCGCCCGGTTCATCCGCATCGCCCCCGCTGCGGATCTCGAGCTTGCAGTCGTGATCCCGA
>JAAGWI010231557.1:0-23462 GCA_012274505.1 Galium porrigens var. tenue
CTCGCCGCCCTCGCCCTGCTCGCCGCCGCCCCCGTGCCGCAGCAGCAGCAGCAGCAGGACGACCCGCTCACGCGCCCGATCGCCCCAGAGGCGGCGGCCAAGTGGATCGGCCCGCAAGCGCCGATCCGGGTGTTCGGCAACAGCTATCTGGTCGGCTTCCAAGGCATGAACGTCGCGTTGATCGACACCGGCGGCGGCCTGATCCTGATCGACAGCGCCGTGCCGCAATCGGTCCGCGCGATCGAGGCGAACCTGAAGAAGCTGGGCTATCGCATCGAGGACGTGAAGCTGATCCTCAGCACCGAGCCGCATTTCGACCATGCCGGCGGGCTCGCCGCGCTGGTGCGCGACAGTGACGCCACCGTGCTGGCGAGCGACTGGGCCGCGGCGTCGCTCAAGCGCGGCATGAGCAGCGCGGACGATCCGCAGGCGGCATGGCTGGTGCCCTTTCCCGCCGTCTCCCGGGTGAGGGTGGTGCGCGATGGCGAAGCGATCCGGCTGGGCAACGTCACCGTCACCGCCCGCGCCACGCCGGGCCATACGCCGGGCAGCATGAGCTGGACCTGGCGAAGCTGCGAGGGGCGGGCGTGCCGGGCGATGGTGTTCGCCGCGAGCCTGAACCCGGTGGCGGCAAACGGCTATCGCTTCACCAGGCACCCCGAGGTGGTGGCCAGCTTCCGGGCCAGCCAGGCCAAATTCCGCGCCCTGCCCTGCGACATCATGTTCAGCGCCCATCCGGACAATTCCGGCGGCGTCGAGAAATATGCGCGCTTCGCCCGGGGAACTCGGCCGAACCCCTATGTCGATCCGGGCGCCTGCCGTGCCTATGCCGCCAGATCCGCGACGGCACTGGCGAAGCGGCTGGCCGAGGAAAAGGCGGGGAAGGCCAAATAGCGCCTGCTGAAAAAGGGGCCGGAGCATGCCCTCTCCGGCCCCCGGCACGTCACCAGATGCGCACGCGCTCGGCGGGCGCGACATATTGCTTCTGGTCCGGCCCGATCTTCCACGCCGCATACCAGGCATCGACGTTGCGCAGCGGGTTCACCGCCCGGATCTGGCCCGGCGAGTGCGGATCGCTGACCAGCTGCTGACGCAGCGCCTCGGTGCGGAACAGAGTGCGCCACACCTGGCCCCAGCCCAGGAAGAAGCGCTGGTCGCCGGTGAAGCCGTCGATCATCTTGGCCTTCTTGCCGCCGAGCGACTGGTGATAGGCGTCGAGCGCGATCAGCACACCGCCCAGGTCGCCGATATTCTCGCCCATCGAGGCGCGGCCGTTGATGTGCACGCCGGGCAGCCCGTCGAAGCTATAGGCCTCGTACTGCGCGCCGAGCCGCGAGGCCTGAGCCTCGAACTTGGCGGCATCCTCGGCCGTCCACCAGTCGCGCAGCACGCCGTTGCCGTCGGACTTGCGGCCCTGATCGTCGAAGCCGTGGCTGATTTCGTGCCCGATCACGCCGCCGATGCCGCCATAATTGACTGCGTCGTCGGCCTGTGGATCGAAGAAGGGCGCCTGCAGGATCGCGGCCGGGAACACGATCTCGTTCATGCCGAAATTGGCATAGGCGTTGATCGTCATCGGCGTCATGCCCCATTCCCAGCGGCGGATCGGCTGGCCGAGCTTGGAGACATTGTCGTCATACTGCCAGTTGTTGGCGCGGACATTGTTGCCGAACGCGTCGCCCGCCGTGATCGTCAGCGCCGAATAATCCAGCCAGCGGTCCGGATAGCCGATCTTCGGCGTGAAGGCCGCTAGCTTCGCATGCGCCTTCACCTTGGTCTCGGGCGCCATCCATTCGAGCTTGTCGATCCGGCGATCCATCGCCGCGATCACGTTCTTCACCAGCTTGTCGGCCGCCGCCTTGGTCTCGGGCGGGAAATATTTGGCGACATAGACTTGCGAGACGTCGTCGGAGAGGGCGCCGGTGGTGAAGTCCACCGCGCGCTTCCAGCGGGCTTCCTGCTCCGGCGTGCCCGACAGGGTGGTGCCGTAAAAGGCGAACTGCTCCTTGTCGAAGGCGCTGGGCAGCACATCGGCGAAATTGTCGAGCGTGCGGACCAGCAACTGGTCCTTGAGCACCGCCAGCGGCGCCTGCTGGATCAGCTTGGCGATGCCGGTCACCGCGCTGGGCTGGCCGACGATCACGCTCTCCACCGGCTTCTTGCCGGCGGCGAAGAAGGCCTTGAAGTCGAAGCCCGCCGCCGAAGTCTGCAGCTGGGCGACGGTCATCTTGTTGTAGGTCTTGGTCGCGTCGCGGCTCTCGACGCGGGTCCACTGGACCCCGGCGATCTTGGTCTCGAAGTCGACGATCGCCTGCGCGCGCGCCGCGGCACCGGGCTCGCCGGCCAGCGTCAGCACGTTGGTGAGGTGCTTGAGATAGGCCGCCTTGATCTCGACGAACTTGGCGGTCTTCGAGAGATAATAGTCGCGGTCCGGCATGCCCAGCCCGGCCTGGAACAGGCTGAGCGCATAGGCTTCCGGCTCCTTGTCGTCCTGGCCGACATAAGTGGCGAAAGGCACGCCCACGCCGTTGCGGCGTGCGGCGGCGGCGAGCGCGGGATAGCCGGCCTTGGCCTTCAGCTCCTTGATCTGGTCGAGCCACGGCTTGGCCGGCGCCAGGCCCTTGGCGTCGATCGCCGCAGTATCGAGATAGGTGGCATAGGCAGTGCCGATCTTCGAGTTCGGATCGGCCTTCGCCGCGTCGAGGATCTCGTGCGTCTGCTTCTTGGCGTTGTCGTCCAGGATGTTGAACGAGCCATAGTTCGACTTGTCGGCCGGGATCGGCGTGTTCTTCGCCCAGGCGCCGTTGGCATAGGTGTAGAAATCGTCGCCCGGCTTGACCGAGGGGTCCATGCCCGCCGTGTCGAAGCCATAGGTGCCGTAGACCGGCTTGGGCTTTTCCGGCTGCGGCGCCGGATCCGGCTCGGTGACGGGCGCGGCCTCTACCGGCACGGCCGGCAGCGAGGCGTTGTGCGCGCAGCCGGCGAGCAGCACGGGCGCGGCGAGGAAACTGGTGGTGAGGAGCGACAGGCGCATGGGGACCCCCGATGGTTGATCGGGCTGTCTTAGACCGTCGATGGGCTCCGTCAATCGGGCGAGCGTAACATTATTACACCGCGATGACACCCCACCACGTTCAGCTGTGTTCAGCCACGGGCGGCCCGGGCATCGGCGCGCCGCTTCCACTTGCGGGCGATCCACAGGCGCCATGCCAGCGCAGTGCCGAAATAGCCGATCAGGGCGAGCGCACCGGTGATGGTGACCAGGCCGGTGAGCGTCGCCGGGCCGGCCTGGTGGACCAGCCAGTCGCTCCAGCTCCGCTCGATCACCTGCGCCTGCTCGACCACCGCGCCTGGACCGATCATCCAGCTGCCCAGCCAATCGGCCGCCACCCTGAGCGGGGGCGTGGTGAAGGGATTGGTGATGAAGGTGGTCGCCGCAGCCGCGGGAATATTGGCGCGCAGGGGAAGCGCGAGCACGGCCGACGCGGGAATCTGCCCCATCGGCACCAGCATGCCGATCAGCACGCCCAGCGCCACGCCGCGCGGCACCGAACGGCGGGTGAAGCGCCACAGCGAGCTGTGCATCACGCGGTTGGCGACCGGGCGGAGCCAGCGATTGGACTCGACCGATTCGCGGCTGGGCGTCGCCTTGTCGAGCCAGCGGCGGAAACGCGACTTGCCCGATGCGGGCACGGGATCAGCCACGGTCGCGGAGCAGGCGCCCCTGCTCCCGCTTCCAGTCCCGTTCCTTGATCGAGTCGCGCTTGTCATGCGTCTTCTTGCCCTTCGCCAGCGCCAGCTCGACCTTCGCGCGGCCTCGCCCGTTGAAATAGATGGACAGCGGCACCAGAGTCATGCCCTCGCGCGCCACCGCGCCATGGAGCTTGTTTATCTCCCGCTCATGAAGGAGCAATTTACGGGGACGCTTCGGCTCGTGGTTGAACCGGTTGCCGTGGCTGAATTCGGGAATGTTCGAATTGACCAGCCAGACGCCGCCGTCGTTCACCTCGGCATAGGCCTCGGCGATCGAGCCTTCGCCGAAGCGCAGCGACTTCACTTCGGTACCGGTGAGCGCGATGCCGGCTTCGTAGGTCTGCTCGATGAAATAATCGAACCGCGCGCGCCGGTTCTCGGCGACGGTCTTCACTTTTTCCTGGGCGGGACGCGGACGGGCCATAAGGCGATGCGATGTAGGCGCGGATCGCCGCGAGCGCCAGCCCGCCGGTCGCAAGGGTTGCGAACGACGGCGCGCGGGAAATGCGACGAACCGAACCCGCAGCACCGCTATTCGCTCGCCACAACGAAAAAAAATCGTGTAACTACAGAATATTGGCGCCCGACACCCCGAGCAAGGCGCGAACCGACAGCAACTGGAAAGCTGCCGCTTGAAGCCGGAGCTTCCCCATGTCATCGCAGAATGACCGAGAATATCTCGAGCATCGTCACCACCTGAGTGCGGAGAAGGCGCGCGCCGCCACCGATCCCGGTGTCGCCCGCGTCCATGATGCCTTCGCAAGGGCCTATGCGCAGCGCCTTCACCAGGAAATGCCGCAGCCGCCGGCAAAGTGACCCGCAACGGCCCGCGCGCGGGCGAATGGCGGAGGAATGGACAGGCCCCCGCCCCTGTTCCATAGCCGTTGCGATGTCCGCGGTCCTCAACGTTCAACGCTCGATCACCGGCCAGCCCTGGCGCTGGCGCGGGCTCGCCGCCGATTCGCGCGGCGGGCTAGTGCCGGACGACCTGGTGACGCACCTGCTGCTTGCCCGCGGCGTGGCCCGCGACGAACTCGACATCCACAAGGCGCCGAGCATTCGCGCCTTCATGCCCGACCCCTCGATCTTCCGCGACATGGACAAGGCGGCCGAACGGCTGGCCGATGCGATCGATCAGCGCGAGCAAGTCGCAATCTTCGGCGATTATGACGTCGATGGAGCGACTTCCGCCGCATTGCTCATATTGCTTCTGCGAGATCTGGGCCTGGAGGCACGCCCCTATATCCCCGACCGGCTGATGGAAGGCTATGGCCCCTCGGGCGAGGCGCTGGTGCGCCTGAAGCGCGAAGGCGCCGGCCTGATCGTCACCGTCGATTGCGGTGCCCAGGCCTTCGAGGCGCTCGATATGGCCCGGGATGCCGGCGCCGAAGTGATCGTGGTCGATCATCATAAATGCACGACCGAGCTGCCGGCGGCGCTGGCGCTGGTGAACCCCAACCGCCTCGACGAGGACGAGGGCGCCGCGCACGGCCATCTGGCAGCGGTGGGCGTCGCCTGGCTGCTCGGCGCGGCGCTGGTGCGGGTGCTGCGCGGTCGCGGCCATTTCGCCGGCCGGGCAGAGCCCAAGCTGCTCGACCTGCTCGACATCGTCGCGCTCGGCACCGTCGCCGACGTGGCCGCGCTGAAGGGACTCAACCGCGCCTTCGTCGCCCAGGGCCTCAAGGTGATGGCGCAGCGGCGCAACATCGGGCTGAACGCGCTGATCGAGGCCTCACGCCTCACCCGCGCGCCGACCGCGACCGATCTGGGCTTCGCGCTCGGGCCCCGGATCAACGCCGGCGGACGCGTCGGCCGCTCCGACCTGGGCGTGCGGCTGCTTACCACGCGCGATCCCGACGAAGCGCGAACCATCGCCGAGGAGCTCAACCTCCTCAACGAGGAACGCCGCGCGATCGAGGCGGGCGTGCAGGCCGAAGCGGAGGAAATCAGCCTGCTCAAGGCCAATCACGCAGTGGCGGTAGTGGCGAGCAAGGGCTGGCACGCCGGCGTGATCGGCATCGTCGCGGGACGCCTGAAGGAAAGGCTCGGCCGGCCGGCGATCGTGATCGCGCTCGACGAGGATGGCATCGGCAAGGGTTCGGGCCGCTCGATCCCCGGAGTCGACCTCGGCGCCGCGGTGCTCGCCGCCAAGGATGCCGGGCTGCTCCAGGCGGGCGGCGGCCATGCCATGGCCTGCGGCGTGACGATCGAATCCGACAAGATCGACGCCTTTGCCGCGTTCCTGGAGGAGCGGCTCTCCGAACGCGTCACCCAGGCGATGGGCGAGCGTGCGCTGCTGCTCGATGCGGTGGTGGCGCCAGGCGGCGTCTGCCCCGATCTTGTCAACGCGATGGAGGCCGGCGGCCCCTATGGCATGGGCTGGCCGGCACCGCGCGTGGCGGCCGGGCCGGTCACCGTGATCAAGGCCGACATCGTCGGCACGGGCGGGCATGTGCGGCTGATCGTGGCCGGGCCGGACGGGCGCAGCATCAAGGCCGTTGCCTTCCGCCAGGCCGATACCGAGTTGGGCCAGGCGCTGCTCTCCGCCCCGCGCCACCGCAAGCTCTGGCTCGCCGGCCGTGCCAGGATCGACGATTGGGGCTCCCGCCCCGCCGCCGAACTACATGTCGAGGATGCGGCCTGGGCGGACTGAGCCCGGCTGCCGCCGCGGAAAGCATCGATGCCGGAAAGCCACGCCGCGAGAGGCGGATGGTGACCCCTACGGGACTCGAACCCGTGTTTCAGCCGTGAAAGGGCCGCGTCCTAACCGCTAGACGAAGGGGCCATGCCGAAGCGTGGAGGCGGTCCGTTAGGGAAGGTTGCGCGGCGGGTCAAGCGCATTCGCTCACCCTGACTTGCACACATCCACCCAGCGCTGCGAAACCAGCGCCGCCAGCCGCTCGGGCTCGACTTCGAGCGAAGCGGTGCGCGAGCCCGCGGCCGGGAACACCGTCGCGAATCCCCGGATCGAAACGTCGCAATAGACCGGCAGCGGCGTCGCCAGCCCGAAGGGACAGACGCCGCCCACCGGATGACCGGTCAGCGCCTCCGCCTCCTCGGCGCCGAGCATGGAAGCGCGGCCGCCGAACGCGGCCTTGATCTTCGGATTGTCGAGCCGCGCATCGCCGCGCGCGACGACGAGCGCCACTTCCTCCCCCACGCGGAGCGCCAGGGTCTTGGCGATACGCCCGGGTTCGACCCCGAGCGTCGCCGCCGCCTCCATCACGGTGGCGGTGCTCGCAGCCTGCTCGATCAGGCGGAGATCCGGGGCATGTTCGGCGAGCCAGGCTCGCACGGTCTCGACAGTCATTCCTCGATCTTCCGCCGGAACGTCTCGGGCAGCAGCAACAGGCCGACGATCAGCGTCGCCGCGGCGGCCACCACCGGATACCAGAGGCCGTAATAAATGTCCCCCGTCGCCGCCACCATCGCGAAGGCCGTGGCGGGCAGGAAACCGCCGAACCAGCCATTGCCCAGGTGATAGGGCAGGCTCATCGAGGTGTAGCGGATGCGGCTGGGGAACAGCTCGACCAGCATCGCCGCGATCGGGCCGTAGACCATGGTCACCAGCAGGACGAGCGCGAACAGGATCGCCACCACCAGCGGCTTGTCGATCCGCGCGTCGTCCGCCTTGGCGGGGTAGCCGGCGGCGGTGAGCGCGGCCTGGAGGTCCTTCTGGAAGGCAGCGATCAAATCCTTGCGGCGCCCGATATCCTGGAGTTGGTCAGCCGATGGCGGAAATAGGCGGGTCTTCCCCACGTCCACGGAGACGAAGCCGGGGGATACGTCGCTCCATTTCTCGGGATTCACCACATAGGGCACGCCGGCCTTGGCGAGATAGGATTTGGCGACGTCGCATGGAGTCGCATCGAACTTGTTCTTGCCGATGGGATCGAACTGCACCGAACACTTCGCTTCATAGGGCACCAGCGTCACCGGCGCCCGTGCCTGCGCCTCGGCCAGCGCCGGGTTCGCCGCCTGCGTCAGCGCATGGAATAGCGGGAAATAAGAGAGCGACGCCAGCAGGCACCCGGCCAGGATGATCGGCTTGCGGCCGATCCGGTCGCTCAGCCAGCCGAAGAACACGAAGAAGGGGGTGCCCAGCGCCAGCGCGATCGCGATCAGCACGTTCGCGGTCATCCCGTCGACCTTCAGCGTCTTCTCGAGGAAGAACAGCGCGTAGAACTGGCCCGTGTACCACACCACCGCCTGGCCCACGACTGCGCCGAACAGCGCGATCAGCACGATGCGGAGATTCCCCCAGCGCAGGAACGCCTCGGTCAGCGGCGCCTTGGACGTGTTGCCGCTCGCCTTCATCCGCGCATAGACCGGGCTCTCGTTGAGCTGGAGGCGCACCCAGAGCGACACGCCGAGCAGCAGGATCGAAGCGAGGAACGGCACGCGCCAGCCCCAGCTTGCGAATGCCGCCTCGCCCAGCCAGGAACGCGTGCCGATCACGACGAGCAGCGAAGCGAACAGGCCGAGCGTCGCCGTGGTCTGGATCCAGCTGGTATAGAGCCCGCGCTTGTGGTTGGGCGCATGCTCGGCGACATAGGTGGCGGCGCCGCCATATTGCCCGCCCAGCGCCAGCCCCTGGAGCACGCGCAACGTCACCAGCAGAATCGGCGCGAGCACGCCGGCGGTGGCGAAGTTCGGAAGCAGGCCCACTGCGAAGGTGGAACCGCCCATGATGCCCATCGTCACCAGGAACGTGTTCTTGCGCCCCACCAGGTCGCCGATTCGCCCGAAGACGAGCGCGCCGAAGGGCCGTACCGCAAAGCCGGCCGCGAACGCCGCCAGGGCGAAGATGAAGGCAGTGGTGTCGTTCACCCCGGCGAAGAACTGCGCCGAGATCGTCGTGGCGAGCAGGCCGTAGAGGTAGAAATCATACCATTCGAACACGGTGCCCAGCGACGATGCCGCGATCACCATCTTCTCGTTGCGGGTGGCCGTATGATGTTCGCCCAAGGGCTCCGACGGGGTGTCGGACCGTGCATCCTCGCTCAAGCTATCCTCCCCTGATATTGTTAGCGCTAACCAACCACAGTCCCGCCGCGGTTGGAACCCCCGTCGCCGCGCGCTCTCCGGCGCGTTCCCCGGCAGGGTCAGCGATGGCGGGGGATATTGCAAACAAAGCCGGGCTTGGGCGCGCAAAAGCTGTACTTCACAGTGTCGCCCCGGGAGCGTAAACCGCCCTCATGTTCGAGCGCATCTTCCTGTCCCATCCGCGCGCCGTCGGCGAAAGCTATGGCGAGCATGCCACCACCGCCGCGCGATTCGGCTTCACCATGATCGTCGGAGGCGCGGCCTGCGTCGTGCACGCGATCGTCCCCGTCCTGTTCGTCCGTACCGCGAGCGACGCGGTGAAACGACTCTATGGGCAGATGCTGGCCCGCCAGCCCGGCATGGCGGCGCGCAAGCCGGCCTATGAACAGCCCGAGTGGCAGATCGAGTACGAAATCTGACGTGATCG
Source organism: Galium porrigens var. tenue (assembly GCA_012274505.1). NCBI lineage: Eukaryota > Viridiplantae > Streptophyta > Magnoliopsida > Gentianales > Rubiaceae > Galium > Galium porrigens. The sequence goes on from JAAGWI010231557.1 coordinate 9,227, forward strand.
AGCATGTCGCGATCATCGGTGCCGGCTTTTCCGGCACCTTGCAGGCGATCAACCTGCTCCGCCACGAAGGCCCCCGCGCCACGCTGATCGAGCGCGCGCCGGTGGCCGGCCTCGGCCTCGCTTATGGCGCCGCGCATCCGAGCCATGTGCTCAACGTCCGCGCCGCGAACATGAGCGCCTTCCCCGACGATCCCTCGCATTTCGTCCGCTGGCTCGAGGCGCGCGGCGTGGCGGATGCGCCGGGCGCGTTCATCCCGCGCGTCACCTATGGCGAATATCTGCGCGAATTGCTCGACGCCGCGCTGCGCGATCATCCGGATCGCCTGACGTTGGTGCGCGACGAAGTCGAGGATCTGGAATTCGGGGACGATGTGACGGTCCGGCTGCGGGATCGCGCCATCGAAGCCGATGCCGCCGTGCTCGCAGTCGGCAACCTGCCCCCGCACGACCCGCCCGGGCTCGATCCCGAAAGCCTCTCGGCGGTCCGCTACAAGGGCGATCCCTGGGATGCGAGCGTGCCGGAGGACCTCGGCCCCGACGACACCGTGCTGGTGATCGGCACCGGCCTCACCATGATCGATGTCGTCCTGTTGCTCGATTCGCGCGGTTTCAAGGGCAAGATCGTCGCGCTGTCCCGCCGCGGCCTCCTGCCGCGCAGCCATGCGCCGGGCAGCGACTGGAAGAAGCTCGGCGAGCGCCCTGCCACCACTGCGTCGAGACTGCTCCGGGCCGTGCGCGCGCGCGGCGATGAGATCGGCTGGCGCAACGCCGTCGACGAGCTCCGCCCCTTCACCCAGGCGATGTGGGGCAATGCGAGCGAGGCCGAGCGCGGCCGTTTCCTGCGCCATCTTCGCCCCTGGTGGGACGTCCACCGCCACCGCCTCGCGCCCGAAGTCCATGCGCGGCTGATGGCCGTGGTCGAGCGCGGCCAGCTCGAAGTCATCGCCGGCAAGACGCTCGGCTTCGAGGAGAAGCCCGAGGGCATCGAAGTCAGGCTCCGCCGGCGCGGCGCGGACGCCGCCGAGACCATGACCGTCCAGCGCATCGTCAACTGCACCGGCCCGCTCGGCGACCTGAACCGTACCCAGGAGCCGCTGCTCCAGAAGCTTGCCCGGCGCGGCGTGATCCGCCGCGACGCGGCGCATCTGGCCATCGACGTCGACAATCAGGGCCAGACGATCAATGCCGAGGGACTGCCCAACGGCAATCTCTACGCACTCGGCCCGATGACGCGCGGCGCCTTTTGGGAGATCGTCGCGGTGCCCGACATCCGCACCCAGACCTGGAGCGTCGCCCGCCGCCTCTCGAACGCCCATTGGGTGGGCGGCGAAGGGCTATAGGCTCCGGCTTCGGCCAATTAGTATCATTTGACACTAATTGGCCGAAGGTATAGCCCGCGCGTTACCTTCTTGGAGCGCGCACGCATGACCGATTCCGCCAATCCGCTCGGCCTCAACGGTTTCGAATTCGTCGAATTCACCTCGCCCGATCCCGAGGCGATGGGGAAGCAGTTCGAGATGCTCGGCTTCGTGCCGACGCACCGGCACCCGACCAAGAACATCACCCGCTACAAGCAGGGCCGCATCAACCTGATGCTCAACCGCGACGAGGCCGGCCGCGTGTCGGCGTTCCGCGGCGAGCATGGCCCCTCGGCCAGCGCCATGGCCTTCCGCGTCGCCGATCCGGCCAAGGCAATGGAATGGGCGCTCGCGCACGGCGCCAAGCGCACCGACGAGGACGACACCGTCATCCTCGGCATCGGCGGCTCCTATCTCTATTTCATCCAGGACGGCCACGACCTGTACGAGAATTGGGCCGAGTTCCCCGGCTGGCGGGAAGCCGAGGCGAAGAACAATGTCGGGCTCGACCTGCTCGATCACCTCACCCACAATGTCCGCCGCGGCCAGATGCGGGTGTGGAGCGAATTCTACCGCACGCTCTTCGGCTTCGAAGAGCAGAAATATTTCGACATCAAGGGCCAGGCCACCGGCCTGTTCAGCCAGGCGATGATCGCCCCCGACAAGGCGATCCGCATCCCGCTGAACGAGAGCCAGGACGACAAGAGCCAGATCGAAGAGTTCATCCGCGAATATAAGGGCGAGGGGATCCAGCACCTCGCGCTGACCACGCCGGACATCTACGACACGGTCGAGCGCCTGCGCGCCCGCGGCGTCAAGCTGCAGGACACGATCGAGACGTATTACGAACTGGTCGACAAGCGCGTGCCCGGGCACGGCGAGGATCTGGAGCGCCTGCGCAAGAACCGCATCCTTATCGACGGCAATATCGGCGACGAGGGCATCCTGCTCCAGATCTTCACCGAGAACATGTTCGGTCCGATCTTCTTCGAGATCATCCAGCGCAAGGGCAATGAAGGCTTCGGCAACGGCAATTTCCAGGCGCTGTTCGAGAGCATCGAGCTGGACCAGATCCGCCGCGGCGTGATCAAGGTCGACGCCTGATCAAGGATCGAGCTGTGCTCCATCCGCGATGCGGCGCGAAGGCGCCGCCGTCGACCGGACGGCACGGCAAGCAGGCCCATAGGCCCCAGCTCTGCCGGCACCGACGGGCTCGCGGGTCATAGCAGTTGGAGAGGAAGCCGGGGGAGCAGCGCCAGTCGCGTAGCGCGGAGCTCACCCCGGCCGAAACCGTCAGGCAAGGGCCGGCTCGCCCCGTGCCTCGTGCACTGTCTCGCGCGCGCCTGCCCGGAACCGCGTCTCGTCGAGCAGCCCTTCCCGCTTGGCCACGATCACCGGCACCAGCATCTGCCCCGCAACATTGGTCGCGGTCCGGCCCATGTCGAGGATCGGATCGATCGCGAGCAGCAGCCCCACGCCGTCCAGCGGCAGCCCCAGCGTGGAAAGCGTCAGCGTGAGCATCACCGTCGCGCCGGTCAGCCCGGCAGTGGCGGCCGATCCCAGCACCGAGACGAAGGCGATCAGCGCATAATGCTCGATCCCCAGCGGGATGCCGTAGAATTGCGCGACGAAGATCGCCGAGATCGCCGGATAGATCGCCGCGCAGCCGTCCATCTTGGTCGTGGCGCCCAGTGGTACGGCGAAGGCGGCATAGGCACGCGGCACACCGAGCGCGCGCTCGGTCACGTCCTCGGTTACCGGCAATGTGCCGACCGAGGAACGCGAGACGAAGCCGAGCTGGATCGCCGGCCAGGCCGAGGCGAAGAAGCGCAAGGGGCTGAGGCCGTGTGCCGCCAGCAGCGCGGGATAGACGACGAGCAGCACCAGGGCGAGCCCGAGATAGACTGCCCCCGCATAAGTGCCGAGTGCCGCCAGCGACTCCCAGCCATAGCGCACCACCGCATCGCCGATCAGCGCCGCCGTGCCGATCGGAGTCAGCCGGATCACCCAGCGTAGCAGCAGCCGGAAGACCGCCAGCGCCGAGGCGTTGAAATCGAGGAAACGCTGCCCCGCCTCCCCCGCCCCCCCCGCCGCCGCGCCGCCCGCGACCGCGAGCACGATGATCTGGAGCACGTTGAACGAGAGCCCGGTAACGGCCCCGCCCTCCGCCAGCCTGGTCGATGCCGCCAGCCCCAGGAAATTCGCCGGCACCAGCCCCTTCAGGAAATCGAGCCAGCTGCCGGTGCCGGAAGGCGCCGCCGCTGCGGTGGCAGCCACCGCGCTGTGATGCCCCGGCTGGAGGACAAGGCCGAGCGTGATGCCGATCGCCACTGCAATCGCCGCGGTGATCGCGAACCACAACAGCGTGCGCACCACCAGCCGGGCAGCGTTGTTGAGGTCGCGCAGCGCCGCGATCGAGGCGACGATCGCGGTGAACACCAGCGGCGGCACCAGCACCTTGAGCAGCTGCACGAAGATCTGCCCGATCGTCTGCAGCGTCTGGGCAAGCCCGTTCGCCGCCTCGCCGTCGCTGCCGATCGCCCGCGCCGCCAGTCCCAGCGCCAGCCCGGCCGCCATGCCGATCGCGACCTGCACGCCGAAGCTTGGCAGCTGGAACCGCCGGGGTGCGGCTGCGCTGGTGTTGGCCATTGGTTACGACTCCGGAATTAAACCCACTAAAGAAGTAGGAATTAGTCCGCCGCCGCCCAAGATAGTTTAGGTTCGCCGCCTGAAAGCTGGCGCCATGCCAGATAGTATCATTTGACACTTTATGTGCGGCGCTACAGAGAGGCGGGCATGGAGAGGATGCGATGACCGACTATTTCCCCGGCTTCGGCAACCATGTCTCCACCGAAGCGGTGCCGGGCGCACTGCCGGTGGGGCGAAACAGCCCGCAAAGGCCCGCCTTCGGCCTCTATGCCGAGCAGCTCTCCGGCACGGCCTTCACGGCGCCGCGCCATGAGAATCGCCGCTCGTGGCTCTATCGCCTGCGCCCCACGGCCGAGCATCCGCCCTTCACTCGCTATCATGGCGCCAGGAACTTCGCGCCCGGCACGGTCGGCGATCCGTTGCCCCCCAATCGGTTGCGCTGGAATCCGGTCGAGGCGCCGCCGCCCGGCACCGACTTGGTCGACGGCATGACCACCATGCTCGCCAACCGCGACCCCGCCGACCTGGAGGGCGTGGCGGTGCATGTCTATGCCGCCAACCAGGACATGGAGACCCGCATCTTCTTCGATGCGGACGGCGAGCTGCTCTTCATTCCCCAGGCCGGCCGGCTGGCCCTGCTCACCGAGCTGGGCCGCATCGACATCGCGCCGGGTCAGGTCGCGCTGGTCCCGCGCGGCGTGCGGTTCCGGGCGCTGCTCCCGGACGGGGAGGCGCGCGGCTATGTTGCCGAGAATCATGGCGCGCTGTTCCGCCTGCCCGATCTCGGCCCGATCGGCGCCAACGGCCTCGCCAATCCGCGCGACTTCGAGACGCCCGCCGCCTGGTTCGAGGATCGCGACGAGCCCTTCGAGATCATCCAGAAGCATCTCGGCGCGCTCTGGGCGACCACTCTTCCCCATTCGCCGCTCGACGTGGTCGCCTGGCACGGCAATCTCGCCCCCTGGCGCTACGACCTCGCCCGGTTCAACACGATGAACACGGTGAGCTTCGATCATCCCGATCCGTCGATCTTCACCGTCCTCACTTCGCCCAGCGACGTGCCTGGCCGCGCCAATGCCGATTTCGTGATCTTCCCGCCGCGCTGGATGGTCGCCGAGGACACGTTCCGCCCGCCCTGGTTCCATCGCAACGTGATGAGCGAAGCGATGGGGCTGATCACCGGCGCCTATGACGCCAAGGCAGAGGGCTTCGCGCCCGGCGGGCTGTCGCTCCACAACCTCATGGCCGGCCACGGCCCCGACGTGACCAGCTGGCAGGGAGCAAGCAACGCGGAACTGAAACCGCACAAGATCGACGGCACCATGGCCTTCATGGTCGAGACCTGCTGGCCCTACCGGCCGACACGATATGCGCTCGAGCGGGCCCAGCCCGACTATGATGCCGCCTGGGCGGGTTTTCCGAAGGCCCGGCTTCCATGAAACTCCTCCCCGGTCCGGGGAGGTGGCAGCGCGAAGCGCCGACGGAGGGGATGCTCCACAAGGTGCAGCATCTGTGGCGATTCCCCTCCACCCCTCGCCTTCGACGAGCGGTCCCCCTCCCCGTTCCGGGGAGGAATTGATGGAACACCTCACCACCACGCCGCCCGGCGTCTCCCTCGGCCCGCTCGAACTGATCCCCGACGGCACGGCGCGCAATTTCGTGCTGGAGATGCGCGCGGGCCGCTTCCACGGCTTCGTGGTCCGTCGGGGCGAAACGGTCCACGGCTATGTGGATCGCTGCGCACACATGGCCCTCCCCCTCACCAACAAGCTCGACGACTATCTCACGCCCGACGGCAGCCATATTCAATGCAGCTGGCACGGCGCGCTCTACCGGATCGAGGACGGCGCCTGTGTCGGCGGCCCCTGTGTCGGGGCCAAGCTGCGCCGCTGGCCGGTCATGGTGCGAGACGGCATGGTCGTCACCGCCGATCCCGAGCAGGAAACAGGATAGTAGCAGCCATTTTCCTGCACTTACTCTCGATATTAGCTATTATAGTAAATTAGTCGAGAAACCTTCCAAGAAATCGTGCAATATTGTTCTCGATATTCCCATATCGAGTCGAATGCGTTGATAGTCCATGGAGGATTACAAAATGGCTGATTTACGCAAATTCATCAATCCGGCACTGCGCCCGAATGAAAGGATCGGGCTGTTCGTGGCAGGCGCTCGCCTGGGCAGCGGAAGCACCCATGCGATAGAACAGCTTCGCGCCAAGCTCAGCGGAGAGATATTCTTCTCCAAGATCGAGATCGACATCGTCATGCCCGACACGAGCCCGTCCGGCATTTGCAAGATGACGCTGAACGGCGAGGCCGAGGATTGCCCCTATGTCACGACGCCGGACAACAAGCTTAAGATCACGCGAAAGGACAAGACGGAGATCCTGATCCACATCGGCGATCGGGCATATACGTTCGTCAACGTCACGGGCCGGCCGACCGTGGGCATCTGGCCCGATCGCATCCGGGGCCTCGACGAACCCGCCGAGCCCGCGGAAATCACCGAAGGCGCGGACTGACCCCTCCCCCACCCCCGGGGTTCGGGATCGCCCCCGGGGGACATCCCCTCTCTCCCCTTACCGCCTCGCGCGAAATCGGGGAAAAGCGCGCAGAAAAAGGTCAGCACTGCTGACGCGCATATCCCGGAGAGAGGCCCATGGATCCCACGCTCGATTTCAGCCTCGGCGAGACCGCCGACATGATCCGCGAGACGACGCAGCGCTTCGCGAAGGAGCGCATCGAGCCGCTCGCCGCGAAGATCGATGCCGAGGACTGGTTTCCCAAGGTGGAGCTGTGGCCGGCGATGGGCGAACTCGGCCTGCACGGCATCACCGTCGAAGAGGAATGGGGCGGCCTGGGCCTGGGCTATCTCGAGCATGTCGTCGCGCAGGAGGAAGTCGCCCGCGCATCGGCCTCGATCGGACTCAGCTACGGTGCGCATTCGAACCTGTGCGTCAACCAGATCCGCCGCTGGGCCAACCCCGAGCAGAAGGCCAAATACCTTCCCAAGCTGATCTCGGGCGAGCATGTCGGGTCGCTCGCCATGTCCGAGGCGGGCGCCGGCTCGGACGTCGTCTCGATGAAGCTGCGCGCCGAGAAGACCGACCGCGGCTATGTTCTGAACGGCACCAAGTTCTGGATCACCAACGCGGCCTATGCCGACACGCTGGTCGTCTATGCCAAGACCGGCGAAGGCTCGCGCGGCATCACCACCTTCCTGATCGAGAAGGACATGCCCGGCTTCTCGATCGGCCAGAAGATCGACAAGATGGGCATGCGCGGTTCGCCCACCGCCGAGCTGGTCTTCAACGATTGCGAAGTCGCCGAGGAGCAAGTGATGGGCCCGCTCAACGGCGGCGTCGGCGTGCTGATGTCGGGCCTGGACTATGAGCGCACCGTGCTCGCCGGCATCCAGCTCGGCATCATGCAGGCCTGTCTCGACGTCGTGCTGCCCTATATCCGCGAGCGCAGGCAGTTCGGCCAGCCGATCGGCCATTTCCAGCTGATGCAGGCCAAGGTGGCGGACATGTACGTCGCGCTGAACAGCGCCCGCGCCTATGTCTATGCGGTGGCGAAGAGCTGCGACGCCGGCAAGACCACGCGCTTCGATGCGGCCGGCGCGATACTGCTGGCGTCCGAAAATGCCGTGAAGGTCTCGCTCGAGGCGATCCAGGCGCTGGGCGGCGCGGGCTATACCAAGGACTGGCCGGTCGAGCGCTTTGCCCGCGACGCCAAGCTGCTCGACATCGGTGCCGGCACCAACGAGATCCGCCGCATGCTGATCGGACGCGAGCTGATCGGCGCCGCATGAAGGCGCTGCGCATCCTGGGGCTGATCGGCGCTATCCTGCTGATGGCGGGCGAAGGCTATCGTTCCTGGGGTGCGGGCCGCCCGGCGGTGTTCTGGATGGACGACATGCTGGCCGGCGCGGTGATGATCGCCGCCGCGATCCTGGTCCGCCGTCCGACAACATCGCGCCGGGCATTTTTCTCGGCGAGCTGGGGGGTCGCGGCCGGGATGCTCTATGGCAGCTTCTTCGGAAAGCTCTACGATCCGGCGAACAGCAACCCCGGCAACTTCCCGATCGGGCTCCTCACTTGGCTGGTGGGAGCCGCATTCGTCATTGCGATTGGCGGCCTGATCGCGAGCATCCTGCTGCCCGATCCCCCTCCGCGGGACTGAGCGCCTCCGCCAGCGGACAGGGGGAGGCACCGGAACCCGGGCGTCCGGGTTCCAGTCAGCCGGCGATCACCAGATCTTCACGCGCTTCTCAGGCGCCAGATACAGCTTCTCGCCCGGCTGCACGTTGAATGCCGGATACCAGGCATCGAGATTGCGCACGGTGAGCGCACGCCAGCGGCCCGGCGCGTGCGGATCGGTTGCCACTTCGGCGCGCAGCGCTTCCTGGCGCTGCTTCTCGCGCCAGCTCTGCGCAAAGGCCAGGAAGAAACGCTGGTCGCCGGTCAACCCGTTGATCACCGGCGCTTCCTTGCCCTTGAGCGAGGCGTGGTACGCCTCATAGGCGGCGGTCAGCCCCGCTACATCGGCGATGTTCTCGGCCAGCACCTGCTTGCCGTTCAGGAACAGCCCCGGCAGCACTTCATAGGCGCTGTACTGTGCCGCCAGCGCGGCGCTCGCTTCCTGGAAGTGCTTCAGGTCCTCGGGCGTCCACCAGTTGCGCAGCTTGCCGGCGCTGTCGAAGCTCGATCCGGTATTGTCGAAGCTGTGGCTGATCTCATGGCCGATCGTCGCGCCGATCGAACCGTAATTGGCGGCCGCATCGGATTTGGGATCGTAGAAGGGCGCCTGGAGGATCGCAGCCGGAAAGTTGAGCGCGTTCTGCAGCGGCAGGTTCACTGCGTTCACCGTCTGCGGCGTCATCCACCATTCGCCCTTGTCGACCGGCTTGCCGATCTTGGCGAGCTGGTGCCGGGTCTCGGCCTGCTCCGCGCGGATCAGGTTGCCGACGGGGTCGTCCGCCTTCACGTCGAGGCTCGAATAGCTGCGCCAGGTCTCCGGATAGCCGACGCCCACGCGCATCGTCTCGATCTTCCTGCGCGCCTCGGCCTTGGTCGCCTCGTCCATCCAGCTGAGACCGGCGACGCGCTTGTCGAACGCCGCCTTGATGTTCGTCACCATGTTCTGGATGTCGGCCTTGGACGAGGCCGGGAAATAATGCTTCACATAGAGCTGGCCCACCGCGTCGCCCAGATTGTTGTTGACGCTGGCGATGGCGCGCTTGTCGCGCGGACGCATCGCCTGCTGGCCGCGCAGCTGCTTCGAGAAGAAATCGAAGCTTGCCTGGTCGAACTTCGCCGGCAGCACTGCGGTTACCTGGTTGATCTGGTGGAAGGCCAGCCAATCCTGCCAGGCCTCGATCGGCTCGCTCTCGACCAGCTTCGCCAGCTTCACCGTCGTGTCCGGATGCCAGACGATGAATTCCTGCTGCCCGCCCAGCCCGGCGGCGTTCCAGAAGCCGGCCCAGTCGATCCCCGGCGCCCTGGCCGCGAAATCGGCCTTCTTCCACCAGTTATCGGCCTTCTGCACGTCCTGGCTGGCGACGATGTCGGTGTGCGCGGTGGCGATCTTGGTCTCGAGATCGAAGACCCGCGCGGCGCGCGCCGCCGGATCGCTCATGCCGGCCAGCGTGAAGATCTTGACCAGATACGCCTTGTAGCCCTCGCGCGTCTTGGCCATCGCCTCGGTCTTCGAGAGATAATAGTCGCGGTCCTCCATCCCCAGGCCGCCCTGCAGCACATAGGGAACCGTCTGGTCCGGCTTGTCGAGCGCCTGGCTCACCCACAGGCCGAACAGGTTCTCGGTGTGGAAATTGGTCGCGTTGAGCGGATCGACATCGTCGCGGACATTGCCGCGCAGCATCGCCGAGAGCGCCTTCTTGTCCTTGAGCGCAGCGATGGCATCCAGGCGCGGCTTGAGCGGCGCCAGCCCGCGCGCCTCGATCCCCGCGGTGTCGGTATAGGCCTTGTACCAGTCGGCGATCCGCCGCTGGTCGGTGCCGGCCGCCGCCTCTGCCTTCAACGCCGCGTCGATGATCGCCTTGTTGTTCGCCTCGGCCTTGTTGAACACCTCCAGGAACATGCCGGTCACGGTGCGGTCGGCCGGGATCTCGGTCTTCGCGCGCCAGCCGCCATTGGCATATTCCTCGAAATCGTCGCCCGGCTTCACTTGCTTGTCGAGCCCGACCAGGTCGACGCCGACGCCGGTGCCGGCCGCGGCAGTGGTGCCCGCGCCCGTGCCCGAAGGGGTGCAGGCGGTGGTCGCGAGCAGCGCCGCGACGAGGAGCGTGTAAGTCTTCAAGCCGACTCTCCCGTATTACTGTATGACAGGACCGCTACTCCTGCCGGCGGCTTTGCGCCAGCACCTTCCCATGCCCGCCCAGCCAGTGTAGGGAGGGGAAAACTAGGACAGGAAGGATGCCCTATCTATGAGCGCCCCGGTGCTCGATTCGAGGGTTGCGGCGGATAGCGAGGATTTCCGCGCCCGCGCCGCGCATAACCGCGCCCTGGCGGAACGGCTTCGCGCCGATGTCGCCCGGGCAGCGCTGGGCGGCAGCGAGTCCGCCCGCGAGCGCCACGCCAGCCGTGGCAAGCTGTTGCCTCGCGAACGCGTCGAGCGGCTGCTCGATCCCGGCTCCCCATTCCTGGAGATCGGCCAGCTCGCCGCCTGCGACATGTACGAGGGCGAAGTGCCCGGCGCCGGAATGATCGCGGGCATCGGCCGGGTCTCGGGGCGCACCGTGATGATCGTGTGCAACGACGCCACGGTGAAGGGCGGCACCTATTATCCCATGACGGTGAAGAAGCATCTCCGCGCCCAGGAGATCGCCGAGCAGAACCGCCTGCCCTGCATCTACCTCGTCGATTCGGGCGGCGCCAACCTGCCCCATCAGGCCGAGGTCTTTCCCGATCGCGACCATTTCGGCCGGATCTTCTTCAACCAGGCCAACATGTCGGCCAAGGGAATCCCGCAGATCGCCTGCGTGATGGGCAGCTGCACGGCCGGTGGCGCCTATGTCCCCGCGATGAGCGACGAGACGGTGATCGTCCGCAACCAGGGCACGATCTTCCTCGCCGGCCCGCCCCTGGTGAAGGCCGCCACGGGCGAAGTCATTTCAGCCGAGGATCTGGGCGGCGGCGACCTCCATGCCCGCAAGTCGGGCGTAGTCGACCATCTCGCCGAGGATGACGCGCATGCGCTGACCATCGTGCGCGACATCGTCAGCCACCTGCCCGCCGATCGCACGCCCGACATCGCCCTGCTCGATCCGCGCGCGCCCAGATACGACGCAGAAGAGCTTTACGGCATCATCCCCGAAGACGTCCGCGCCCCCTATGACGTGCATGAGGTGATCGCCCGCATCTTCGACGGCAGCGAATTCCACGAGTTCAAGCCGCTCTACGGCACTTCGCTGGTCTGCGGCTTCGCGCATGTGTGGGGCATGCCGGTCGGCATCATCGCCAATAACGGCGTGCTGTTCTCGGAGAGCGCGCAGAAAGGCGCACACTTTATCGAGCTGGCCTGCCAGCGCCGCATCCCCCTGCTTTTCCTCCAGAACATCTCCGGCTTCATGGTCGGTGGGAAGTATGAAGCGGAAGGCATTGCGAAACATGGCGCAAAGCTGGTGACGGCGGTCGCCACCGCGACTGTGCCCAAGATCACGGTGCTGATCGGCGGCAGCTTCGGCGCCGGCAATTACGGCATGTGCGGCCGCGCCTATTCGCCCCGCTTCCTGTTCACCTGGCCCAACAGCCGCATCTCGGTGATGGGCGGCGAGCAGGCCGCCTCGGTGCTCGCCACCGTCCACCGCGACGCCGAGAAATGGACGCCGGAGGAAACCGAGGCGTTCAAGGCCCCGATCCGCCAGCGCTACGAGGACGAGGGCAATCCCTGGCATGCCACCGCGCGCCTGTGGGACGACGGCATCATCGATCCGGCGCAGACCCGCGACGTGCTTGGCATCGCGCTCGCCGCGACGCTCAACGCACCGATCCCGGAACGCCCGGCGTTCGGCGTGTTCCGGATGTGATGGCGGGGGCGGTCGCGCCTTCCTCATTCCTCCCCGAGCTCGTCTCGGGGAGGGGGACCGTCCGAAGGACGGTGGAGGGGCACGCGCTTCCGCGCGTGTTCGCTGACGGCGCGCACCACGCCTTCGATGTTTCCGAGCACTTCAGCCGCGGGTATTCGCAGGGTGAGAATGCCGTTCGCTGCCAGCCGGGCGTCACGTCGGGCATCTCGAGCGGGCCTGCTTCCCCGCTCATGCGCTTCGCCATCGACTTCGACGCAAAGCTTCGCCGCATCGCAGTAGAAATCAAGCGAATATACCCCTGCCGGATGCTGACGGCGCCAGCGATGGCCGGTTCCGTTCCGTCGGAGCTGCTGCCAAAGCATGACTTCGGGAAGCGCCATCTCCCGTCGTTGCGCTTTGGCCTGTCGCCGCGCCTTTCCTGTGCCCTTGAATATGGCTTTTGGCCCCTTCCGCGCTTCGCGCGCCCCTCCACCATGCTTTGCATGGTCCCCCTCCCCCAGCAAAGCTGGGGGAGGAATTGAAAGGTTCGGAATGAAGCAGCTTCTCCTCGCCGCCCTCCTCGCCCCGCTTCCCGCACTGGCCCAGACCACGCCCACGCCCAGGCTGCCCCCCGCCAACCCGCTTCCCTATGAGGATGCCGAGGCCGCGGCCGTGATGTCGCCGATCAACGCGATGTTCGCCGGGCTCGCCGCGCATGACGGCGCCGCGATCCTCGCCCAGACGCGGCCCGAGGGCGGCGCCACCGTCGCGATCGAGACGCCCGACGGCAGCCGTGCGCTCCGCCATCTGAGCTGGGCCGAGTTCGCCGCCGGCATCAAGCCGGGCCCGGAGAAGCTCGAGGAGCGCATCTCCACCCCCGCCATCGAAGTGGACGGTGACATCGCCATGGTCTGGGCGCCCTATGTCTTCCTGATCGACGGCAAGGCGCATCATTGCGGGATCAACCATTTCGACCTGGTCCGCGAAAACGCGTCGTGGAAGGTGCTCAACGTCACCTGGTCGCAACGCACCACCGGCTGCACCGCGCAATGAGCCGCGACACGCTCTTCCTGCTCGAGCACGCCTTCGCCGATCCCGCGTTCGGCGGCGAGCGCGTCTTCTACTGCAAGGACTGCATGGTCATCGAGGGCCTGCTCGCCAGCTTCCCCGAGCGTGCGGCGAAGCTCGACGTGGTTCGCGTCCCCTGGCCCCGCCCGCGCGCGGCGGTGGTCGAAGCGATCGGGGAGGCGAATCAGAATCTCCCGGCGCTCGTCTGGGACGGCGGCTTCGCCAACGAGATCGAGGTATTGTTGGCAGCGCTGGCCGAGCGCCACGGCTTCCCGGAGCGCCACCCGTGATTTGCGCTTCCAATCTAGGATTTCGCATGCTTACGCTCGTCTCCACGCAGCCCATGCCTCGCCTCCTCGCCATCCGGCCGGCGCGCGGGGGGCGAAATCAAAGGCTCCATAGTCCAGGCTTCCTGAACTTCAGCGGAGTCGCCCGATGATCCGGTCGCTGCTGATCGCCAATCGCGGCGAGATCGCCTGCCGGATCATCCGCACGGCGCGGGCGATGGGCATCCGCACGGTCGCGGTCTATTCCGACGCCGATGCGAGCGCCTTGCACGTCCGCCAGGCCGATACGGCGGTGCATATCGGCCCCTCCCCGGCGCGCGAATCCTATCTGGTCGGCGAGAAGATCATCGCCGCCGCCCAGGCGACGGGTGCCGACGCGATCCATCCGGGCTATGGCTTTCTCTCGGAGAACGCGAAGTTCGCCGAGGCGGTAATCGCCGCCGGGCTGGTCTGGGTGGGCCCCAATCCCGACAGCATCCGCGCCATGGGCCTGAAGGACGCGGCCAAGGAGCGGATGATCGCAGCCGGCGTCCCCGTCACGCCCGGCTATCTCGGCGAGAACCAGGACCCCGCGCATCTCAAGTCCGAGGCGGACAAGATCGGCTATCCGGTGCTGATCAAGGCCTCGGCCGGCGGCGGCGGCAAGGGCATGCGCCGCGTCGATGCCCCGGCGGACTTCGCCGACGCGCTCGCCTCCTGCCAGCGCGAGGCGGCTTCTTCCTTCGGCGACGATCGCGTGCTGATCGAGAAGTACATCCTCTCGCCGCGCCACATCGAAGTGCAGGTGTTCGGCGACACGCACGGCAATGTCGTGCACCTGTTCGAGCGCGACTGCTCGCTCCAGCG
>JAAGWI010232782.1:0-19501 GCA_012274505.1 Galium porrigens var. tenue
GGCCGAGCTCGGCGACAGCTGGATCGCCGGCGGAAAGGCGCGCCAGCCCTTCGAGCAGGTGCGCGACTTCTTCTATGCCCGGCACAACCATGTCGAGCTGCTCGACGAGGCCGCCGAGCGGATCCACCGCGACGCCCAGCTCGCGCCGGGCACCATCCATGCCGGCATCGCTGCTTGGCTGAAGCGCAAGCATGGCGTCGAGACTGTGCTGGACGATACTGCGGTGCAGCGGCGCTTCGATCCCGGCGCGAAGATCCTTCGCCTCTCCGGTGCGCTGGCGCCCGGACAACAGGCGTTCCAGATGGCGACTCAACTCGCCTTTCTCGAACTGGGGGAGGTGATCGGCAGGCTCACCGACAATGCGATCCTCGTCGATCCGGAAGCGCGCCGGCTGGCCCGTGTCGGCCTGGCCAACTATTTCGCCGGCGCGCTGATCCTTCCCTATGGCGAATTCCTCGCCACCGCCGAGGTCGAGCATTACGACATCGAGCGGCTGGCCCGACGCTATGGGGTCGGTTTCGAGACCATCTGCCATCGCCTGTCGACATTGCAGCGCCCCGGCGCCCGCGGCGTGCCGTTCTTCTTCGTGCGCGTCGACCGGGCCGGGAATATCTCCAAGCGCCAGTCCGCCACCGATTTCCACTTCTCGCGAGTTGGCGGCAGCTGTCCCCTTTGGAAGGTCTATGAAGCGTTCGCCCAGCCCAATCGCGTGCTGCGCCAGATCGCCCAGATGCCGGACGGACGGACCTATCTCTGGATCGCGAAGGCAGTGACGAGCAATGGTGGCCGGTTCGGCGACCCGGGCAAGACCTTTGCGATCGGCCTGGGTTGCGACATTCGCCATGCCGGCAAGCTGGTCTATGCACGCGGCCTCGACATCGCCGATCCGAGCGCCGCCACGCCGATCGGCGCCGGGTGCAAGGTGTGTGAGCGGCACGCCTGTCCGCAGCGCGCCTTTCCGTCGATCGGCCGCACGGTGAGGATCGACGAAAATATCGCGGCGCCCGTGCCCTATCCCGTCGCCTGAGGAACGCCCCGGCCGGCGCCGCCCGCGGGGGCGACCGGTTCGGGCCGGCAGGCGTGCGAGAGCCCGTTCCGGCCGGTTGCGGATTCCTTGCCGCCTCAGGGCTTCCCCGACATGGCGAGGCGCAGGGCCCGATAGACCCGGTCGTCTTCCATTTGGGCCACATTGAAGCGGAGAAACGGAGCCGCGGATTGCGAGATGCTGAACACGTTGCCGGGCGCGAGTATCACGCCGTCGTCCATGCAGCGCCGGGCGATATCGGCCGAATCCAGTTGCTCGGGCAGGCGGCACCACAGATAGAAGCCGCCGCGCGGCATCGTCCATGGAACCATGCCGAGGTCTGCCAGGCGATCGACCGCCCGGTCGCGTGAACGCGCAAGGCGCTGCCGCAGTTCGGCGATATGCTTGCGATAGCTTCCGCCCGCCAGGACATCCGCAATCAATTCGGTGGCCATGGGGCTGGGGCCTCCGAAGCTCGTCGCCACCTGGAGGTCGACCAACCCGTCGATCCATTCGGCGCGGGCGGCGATATAGCCGCAGCGCGCGGATGCGGAGATCGTCTTGGAGAAGCTGCCGATCCGGATGACGCGATCGAGCCCGTCGAGAATGGCGAGGCGAGGCGAGGGGGACGGTTCGAACTCGGCGAGGATATCATCTTCAACGATCACCAGGTCATGGGCGGCCGCGATGCGCAGCAATCGATGCGCGGTCTGGGGTGACATGCTTGCGCCGGTGGGGTTATGCAGCGCGGAATTGGTGATGTAGAGCCGCGGCCGATGCGCGTGCAGCGCCCCCTCGAATGCGGCGATATCCGGGCCCGACCGCGTATGGGGGATGCCGACGATCTCGACGCGATGCGCGCGAAGGAGTGCCTGGAAGTTGAAATAGCCCGGGTCATCGATCAGCACCGTGTCGCCGGGATGGAGCAGATAGCGGCAGATCAGATCGATCGCCTGGGTGCCGGATCCGGTCAGGAGCAGCTGATCCGTGCGGGCTTCGATGCCTTCGTCCGCGAAGCGGCCGGCGAGGAGCCGGCGCAGCTTCGGCGATCCGCGCGTGCTGCCATAGTCGGACAATATCGATGCATCGGCGCGGGCGAGCGAGCGCAGCCCGCGCCGGAATGCCGCATTCGGCATCCAGTCGGCAGGAAGCCAGCCGCACCCCGGCATCGCCATCGTCCCGTCCGCGTCGAGCGACTGGCGCGACACCCAGAACGGGTCGACTGCACGGTCGCGCCGCGGCCCGATCTCGCCCACGGACAAGGGCGGCATGTTCGTACCGGTCACATAGAAACCCGAACCGCGGCGCGCCTTGATCACGCCTTCCGCCGCCAGCCGGTCATAGGCCTCGACGACAGTGGAGGGGGATACGCCCATCGTTTCGGCGAATGCGCGCACGGACGGCAGCCGATCGCCGGTCGCGAGCGCGCGGCCGGCGATCCTGCCGCGGATCGCATCCATCAATTCCTCGGTGCGCGTGCCAACGCCCCCATGTCGCTTCAATCGCCTGGTCCACGCATGTGTATGGGGAAATTCAGCCATACAGTTTCCGTATATCGTATGGTATTGTTCCTGTCACGGCCAGGGCGAGGCGTCCTATCCCGATCGCGAAAGCGAGGAGTGATGGAACGAACTACCGCCGGCTGGGGAAGCGGACTCCTGGGGGTCGTCATCTTCAGCGGATCATTGCCGGCGACCCGCGTGGCAGTTGCCGAGTTCACGCCGCTATTCGTGACTTCGGGGCGCGCAGCCATAGCGGCGCTGCTGGGGGGCGTCTTCCTGCTGGGGCTGCGTCAGGATGTGCCGGCGCGCGGCGACCTCGTGCCCCTGATCATTGTCGCGATCGGCGTGGTCGTCGGCTTCCCCCTCCTGACCGGGTTCGCGCTCCAGCATATCACTGCGGCGCATTCGGTGGTGTTCATCGGCCTGCTGCCGCTGTCCACCGCGATCTTCGGGGTTCTGCGGGGCGGCGAGCGACCAAGGCGCGTCTTCTGGATCTTTTCCTCGATCGGCGCCGCGACGGTGGCGGGCTTCGCGTTCCATCATGGCGGCGGCGGATCGATGGCCGGCGACCTGCTGATGATCGCGGCGATCCTGTTGTGCGGCCTCGGCTATGCCGAGGGGGCAACGCTTTCGCGGCGCCTTGGCGGCTGGCAGGTCATCAGTTGGGCATTGCTGCTTTCGCTGCCGTTAATGGCAGTGATCGCGCTTGCCACGATGCCCGCGAGCTTCACGGACATTGGCTGGCGCGCCTGGGCGGGGTTCGGCTATGTCTCGATATTCTCGATGATGCTGGGCTTCGTCTTCTGGTATCGCGGCCTCGCGCTCGGCGGCATCGCGGGCGTTGGTCAGCTCCAGTTGCTGCAACCGTTCTTCGGCCTGTCGCTCGCGGGCCTCCTGCTCGGCGAGCCGGTTGCCTGGACGATGATCGCGTCGACCGTGATCGTCATTCTCTGCGTGGCGGGGGCCAAGCGCTTCGCCTGACTTTGGCGGTGGCTCGTGCGTGCGGTCCGGGCCGTGTCCGAACGGACAGCGGCCCGGAGGCGATTTCCTGCACCGGCTAGGCGTCGATGACGTGCTGATGCTGCTCGCCCAGGCCCGCGATCCCGAGCGAGACCGTATCGCCCTTGTCGAGCCACACATTGGGAGTCTGGCCGAGCCCGACCCCCGGGGGCGTGCCCGTGGTGACGATGTCGCCCGGCTGCAGGCTCATGAAGCGGCTCAGATAGGAGAGGATGAAGGGCGGCCGGAAGATCATCGTCGAAGTCGAGCCGTCCTGGAATCGCTTCCCGTTGACGTCCAGCCACATGTGCAGATTGTCGAGGTCGTCGATCTCGTCCGGCGTCACCAGCCAGGGACCGATCGGGCCGAAGCTGTCGCAGCCCTTTCCCTTGTCCCATTGCGAGGATTGCAGCTGGAAGGCGCGCTCGGAGACGTCGTTGCAGACGAAATAGCCGGCGATCGCCGCCTCCGCCACCGTCCACTCGACATAGCGGCAGTCGCGTCCGACGACGAATGCCAGCTCGACTTCCCAATCGAGCTTGGTCGATCCCCGGGGCTTCAGGATCGGGTCGTTCGGTCCGGAGAGCGCGCTGGTCGCCTTCATGAACACGATGGGCTCGTCCGGAATGGCGGCGCCGGTTTCCGCGGCGTGATCGGCATAGTTGAGGCCGATGCAGACGAACTTGCCCGGGCGTGCGACGCAGGGGCCGAGCCGCGGTGTTCCCTCGACCAGGGGCAGGCTCGCCGGATCGAGCGTGCGCAGCCGGGCAAGGCCTTCGGGCGTGACCGTGGCGGCGTCGATATCAGGGACAATCGCGCTCAGGTCGCGGATGTCGCCCGCGGCATCGAGAAGACCGGGCCTCTCGTTGCCGATCGGGCCGAAACGCAGCAATTTCATGTGCAAAGCTCCTTCGGATGCGCGATCAGTTGGTCCAGCCCCCATCGATCACATGGATCTGGCCCGTCGTGAAGTTGGCCTCTTGCGAGGCGAGATAGAGTGCCAGGGCGGCGACTTCGGAAGCCAGGCCGAGTCTGGCCATTGGCTGGCGCGCGACAAATGCGGCCAGCGCCGCCTCATAATCCCCCGTCGCGCGCAGGCGCTCATGCAGGGACGGGGTTTCGATGGTGCCCGGGCAAATCGCGTTGCAGCGGATGCCATGGCCGACGAAATCCGCCGCCACTGCCTTGGTCAGGCCGATGACCCCAGCCTTGGTGACGCCATAGGCGAAGCGATTGGGGACGCCCTTGATCGAACTGGCCACCGAGGACATGTTGATGATGCTGCCGTCGCCCCGCGCGATCATGGCGGGCAATGCGGCGCGAACGATCCGATACATGCTCGTGAGGTTGAGATCATGGGCCAGCGCCCATTCGTCCGGCGTGCAATCGAGGATCGTTCCGGCCGGTACCGAGCCCGCGCAATTGAACAGGATGTCGAGCGGGCCGGCACGATCGAGGGCCTCGGCGATAGAGTCTCCATCGCGAACGTCCAGCCGCGCGGTTTCGCAGCCGGCAATACCGGACAGGCCCTCCAGATTCACGTCTGTCGCCCATACGACGGCGCCTTCGGCGGCGAAGAGCTCCGCCGTTGCGCGGCCAATTCCTTGCGCCGCGGCGGTCACGAGCGCGGTCTTCCCTGCCAGCCGGCCAGGCTTCGTCATCCTTGTCTCCGTCAGATTCGATAGATGCGTGCCGCGTTGGCACCCAGAATGGCCGCGCGCGCGGCGCTGCCGAGCGGCGCGAGCAGCGCGTGCGAGATGGCGAGCCAGTCGGCATAGGTGCCCGCCGTGGTCAGCACCGGCCAGTCGCTTCCCCACAATATCCGGCCGGCACCGAACCGGTGCACCACATGATCGAAATAGGGAGCGAGGACGGTTGCATCGGCGCCCGCGGGGGCTTCGGCGAGCAGCCCGGAAAGCTTGACCGTCACATTGGGCGCGTCGGACAGGGCGGAGATCGCGTCCAGCCATTCGCTGCCGGGGGCATCGCCGATCGGCGGCTTGCCGAAGTGATCGAGCACGATCGAGAGATCGGGATGGCGTGTCGCGAGAACCCGGATCGCGGGCAGTTGCGCCGCCCGGACGAGAGCGTCGAAAACGATGCCATGGCGCGCCATTGCCCGAAGGGCCGGGCGGACCGCGTCGCCCAGGATCCAAGCGGGATCGTCCAGATCCTGGAGCATGGGGCGCAGCCCGAGCAGTTTCGGCCTTCCCGCCAGCGTCGCGATGCGGGCCGGCGCGTCGCCGGCCGCCAGGTCGGTCCAACCGACGACGCCGGCGATCCAGGAGTGCCGGCCGGCATGGGCGAGCAGGAATTCCGTCTCCGCCGCGCTTGGGGCCGCCTGGACGAGGATCGCGGCGTCGATGCCATGCGTCGCCAGGAGAGGGGCGAATTCCTGCGGTTCATAGTCCCGGTAGAGGATGCCCGCAGCGGGAGTCAGCCAACCATAGTCGCCGCGTGCCGGCCGCCAGAGGTGGAAGTGGGAATCGATGCGCATCTAGCGATCCGCCGGAACGGGCGCGTCTTCGGCGATCAGGCCATCGTCGCGAAGCGCCTGCCAGAATTGCGACGGGATGCGTATCTGGTGGAGCCTGATCGTCTCCTCGACCTGGGCTGGAGCGCCGAGGCCCAGGATCACGCTCGCGACGGCGGGATGGGCCAACGGGAATTGCAGCGCCGCGGCCGCGAGCGGGATCTGAAAGTCCCGGCAACGCACCTCGATCCGGGCAACGCGGGCCACCACATCCGCCGGCGCTTCGCCATAGTCGTAGCGCAGCTCTCTTCCCGGCAAGGTGCCGGTTGCGAGAATGCCCGAATTATAGGCGCCGCCGATCACGACCCCGACCTGCCGATCGAGACAAAGCGGCAGGAACTGGTCCAGCGCACCCTGTTCGAGCAGCGTGTAGCGGCCGGCGAGCAGCATCACGTCGCAGTCAGCGTACCTCAGCGCGTCGAGACCGGCCTGCCATTCATTCGCCCCGATGCCGAAGCCGGCAATGGCACCTTCGCCGCGCAGGCGCTGCAATGCCTCGAAGCCCCGTCCCTGGGTCAATTGCTCGAAATAATGCGCATTGCGCGCGCCGTGCGTTCGCGTGCCGATGTCATGGACGAAGAGCAGGTCGACCCTTGCCAGGCCCAGCCGCTGCAGGCTGTCCTCGTGGGAACGCAATATGCCATCATATGTATAGTCATAATGGCCCGCAAAGGGCAGGGCGGATCGGAAGCCCTGCCGTTCGGCATCGCCCCGGAGCGTGGAATCCGCGCGCAGCAATCGTCCCACCTTGGTGGACAGCACGATGCCCGGCCGCTCGCGCAGCGCGTCGCCGGTTCGCCGCTCGCTCAGACCATGGCCATAATGCGGCGCCGTATCGACATAGTTCATCCCCGCCGTCAGCGCGCGCTCGAGCGTGGTCCCGGCCTGGAGATCGCTGATCGGATGATAGAGATTGCCGAGCGGCGCCGCGCCAAATCCGATCTCGCTGACTTCGATCTTGGCACGGGGAATGGTCCGACCTGGAATCATGGCGCGGGATGCTCGCCGAGCGCGAAGATCCGCGTCATCGGCAGCCATTTCGGGCCGTTCGGCGCGATCGGTCGCTGATAGGCGTCCATCTCGGCTTCCCATTGCGCCACGGTCGACAGGAGATCGGGATCGAAGGGAGCCAGGCCGCTGGGCACGATTTCAGCGAGCATGACCAGGCGATCGGCGACACGCCAGATCTCCATGTCGCGATATCCGCGCTGTCGGATGGCGCGAATGACTTCTGGCCAAACGGAGCCGGGCGTGTGGCGTGCCTCATAGGCGGAGATCAGCTCCGGATCATTTTCCAGATCGAGCACGAACACGGCGCGAGTCATGCGGCACGCCCTTCGCGGAGGCGCAGCACGGCAAAGGCCAGCACGCCGACAAAGGCGAGCATGGGGACGAACATCATATGGTGAACGCCGCCAATTCCCTCGGAAACGAAGCCCATCAGGGGAGGCACCAGCGCACCGCCGATGATCGCCATGACCAGGAAGGCCGCCCCGCTCTCGGTTTCGTCGTCCAGCCCCTCGACGCCGAGCGCGAAGATCGTCGGGAACATGATCGACATGAAGAAGCTGGTGAGCCAGAGCGCGCCGACTGCGGGCATGCCGGTGGCGATCGAAGCGAAGCCGCACAGTGCTATGTTCGCGGCGGCATAGATCGCGAGCAGCCGCGCCGGGGCGATCCGCTGCTGCAGGAATGCGCCGCTGAAGCGGCCGATCATCAGCATCGCCAGGCTCCCGGAGAGCAGGAACGCGGCGGCGCGCTCGCTCAACTGCGGGGCCTGTGTCTTGGCGAAGTCGATGAAGAAGCTCCACACGCCGACCTGGGCTCCCACATAGAGGAAGAGCGCAGCGATGGCCGCGAGCAGGCCGCGGTGGCGAAGCACGGCGAACATGGAGCGGCCGCCGCCGGGAATCGCGGTCGCGCGATCGAGAGCCGGGAAGCGCGTGCAGGCTATCAGCAGCGCGAGAAGGCAGACCACGATGCCGATCGCGACATAGGGGCCCTGCACTGCGGCCGCCGCCGCGGACCGCCATGCCGCGCGTTCGGCCGGCGCCATCGCGGCGATCTGCGCCTGGGTCCGTTCGTCCGTCGAGAAGATGAACAGCCCGCCGACGATCGGACCGATGATGGCGCCGATGCCGTAGAAGGACTGGGCCAGGTTCAGCCGCGCGGACGCCGTCTCCCGTGCGCCGAGGATCGTCACATAGGGATTGGACGCGGTTTCGAGAAAGGCGAGCCCGATCGCGATCACGTACAGAGCGATCAGGAACATGCCGAATTGCTCGGTGGACGCTGCGGGATAGAAGAGAAACGCGCCGCCAGCATAACAGCCCAGGCCGATCAGGATCGTGTTCTTGTACCCCAGGCGGCGGATGAGCAGGCCCGCGGGAACGGCGGCGCAGAAATATCCGATATAGAATGCGAACTGGATCAGACTCGCTTCCGTGCGGGTGAGGTCCAGCGCCTTCTGGAACTGCCGGATGAGCACGTCGTTGAGCGCTGCCGCCAATGCCCAGGAAAAGAAAAGCGAAGTGACGAGCGCGAACGCGACCGCATAACGGCGCTCGATGATCGGCGGTGCGGCAAGGAATGCGCGACTGGCCATCTCAGATTTTCTCCCCCCGGATGCAGAGCGGAATATGCTCTTTTAGAATTGCGTATTTAAAATACAAATTCATAGAGAAAAACAAAACCAGGATAGCCCCATGATCGCGACCTCGACCAGTGACTTTCGCCTGGCCGCGCAGCGGCGGTTGCCCCGTTTCCTGTTCGACTATGTCGATGGCGGGGCCGGGGCGGAAACGACATTGCGGCGCAACGAAGCCGATCTGGAAGCACTGGCGATTCGTCAGCGGGTGCTTCGGGAAGTGGAGGATGTCGATCTGTCCTGCACCTTGTTCTCGCAACGGCTGTCGCTGCCGATCGCGCTGGGGCCGGTTGGATTGACGGGCATGTACGCGCGTCGCGGCGAAGTGCAGGCCGTGCGCGCGGCAGCGGCTCGAAACATACCCTTCTGCCTCTCCACGGTCTCGGTCTGCGCACTGGACGAGGTGGTTGCGGCATCATCGAGACCGATCTGGTTCCAGCTCTATGTCATTCGGGACCGCGGCTTTATGCGGGACCTGCTTTGCCGCGCCAAGGCGCAAGGCGCGTCCGTGCTGGTCTTCACGGTCGACATGCCGGTGCCGGGGATGCGGCGCCGGGATGCGCATAGTGGCCTCTCCGGGGCAGGGAGCGGAATGCGGCGACTCGTGCAGGCGGCGGGGCGACCCGGCTGGGCATGGGACGTCGGCGTGCGCGGACGGCCGCACATCCTCGGCAACGTCGCCCCGGTACTCGGCAAGACGAGCGGGCTGGAGGACTTCATGGGCTGGCTCGCCGCGAATTTCGATCCCGCCGTCCAGTGGCGCGACCTGGAATGGATCCGCGAGACCTGGGACGGTCCCCTGATCGTCAAGGGCATCCTTGACCCCGAAGACGCCAGGGATGCGGCGCGGTTCGGGGCCGATGGCATCGTCGTCTCCAACCATGGCGGGCGCCAGCTCGACGGCGCCGTTTCGACTGCGCGGGCCTTGCCGTCGGTGGCGGGAGCGGTCGGGGATCGGCTCACCGTGCTGGCCGATTCCGGCATACGGTCCGGCGCCGATGTCGTGCGCATGCTCGCGCTGGGCGCCCAAGGGGTGTTGCTGGGGCGCGCATGGGCCTATGCCCTGGCAGCGGCGGGCGAGGCCGGCGTGGTGCGTCTGCTCGACCTCTTTGCGGCGGAGATGCGGGTCACGCTCGCCCTGGCGGGTGCCCGCACGCTTGCGGAGGTCGACACATCGCTGCTGGACATGCGCTAGGGTCCGGGCGGCGACCCGCGGCTCACGCCGCCTGCCCGCGATCCGGCGCATACCGGTACCGGGCGAGCGTTTCGGGCTTCATCTCGATCGAGAATCCCGGCCTTTCCGGGGGCATGTAGGCGGCCGACCGGATCACGCAGGGATCGACGAAATGCTCGTGCAGGTGATCGACATATTCGATCACACGGCCCTCACGCGTGCCGGCGAAGCAGAGATAGTCGATCATCGCGAGATGCTGGACATATTCGCACAGTCCGACACCGCCTGCATGCGGCCAGACGGGCAGGTCGTATTTCGCGGCCATCAGGAGCACGGCCAGGACTTCGTTGACACCGCCCAGGCGACAGGCGTCGATCTGCACCACGTCGATGGCATAGCTCATGATGAACTGTTTGAAGAGAATGCGATTCTGGCACATCTCGCCGGTCGCGACCTTGATAGGGGCGATGCCGGCACGAATATGGACGTGCCCGAGCACGTCGTCCGGGCTGGTCGGCTCCTCGATGAACAGGGGTTTCGCAAAGGCCAGGGCATTGACCCAGTCGATTGCCTGCTCGACTTCCCAGACTTGGTTGGCGTCGATCATCAGCACGCCCTCGGCGCCAAGCACCTCGCGCGCGATCGCGACACGCCGTACATCGTCCGCCAGATCGACGCCGACCTTGAGCTTGATGTGGCGGAAGCCCGCATCGACGGCTTCCTGCGCCAGGCGGCGCAGCTTGTCGTCGTCATAGCCCAGCCAGCCGGCCGACGTGGTGTAGCAGGGATATCCTTCCGCCTGGAGCTGCGCAATCCGCTTCTCCTTGTCGGCGGCGCGCGCTTCCAGAAGCGCCAATGCCTCTTCCGGGGTGATGCAATCGGTGATGTATCGGAAGTCGATCGCCCGCACGAGCTCGGCTGGCGACATGTCCGCGACCAGGCGCCAGACCGGCTTGCGTTCGGCCTTCGCCCAGAGATCCCAGACCGCGTTCACGATCGCTCCCGTCGCGAGATGGATGGCGCCCTTGTCGGGGCCGATCCAGCGCAACTGGCTGTCGCCCGTGATGTGCCGCCAGAAAGCAGCCGGCTCGGCGCGGATCGCATCGAGCGAGCGGCCGACTATCAAGGGACGCAATGCTTCGATCGCCGCGACGCAGATCTCGTTGCCGCGACCGATGGTGAAGGTGAGGCCATTGCCGGTGAGGCCGGGCGTGCTCGTTTCCAGGATCACATAGGCCGCGGAATAGTCCGGATCCGGGTTCATCGCATCCGAGCCGTCTAGGGCAAGGCTGGTAGGAAATCTGATGTCCAGCACGCGCAGGCCGGTGATCACGGTCATTGGTTGGTTTTCTCCGTGACGGGGGAGATCAGGTGTCGAGCACTGCGTCCTCTCATATTGGACCATATTGATTTTGTATATGGAAATATAATTAATATTAAAAATTATGGTTGTCCATGGCCGTGATGCCCGCTGGCGGAACAACCGCCGGCACCGCCCCAGGGGGCGTTCGACGACCAAAGCCGGATATTCTGCCCGGGTTCTCGATCCATGGTGGCGAAGGGCGAGCCGGCCAGGACGCGCATGTCCCCGGCGAGGGGCGATGCTGGGGCCACTCGCTAGAACGGAATTCGGAGATGCGCCTTCATACGCGGCATCGCGCCGCGCAGGCCTAGCCAGCCTTGCGGCTCCTGCGTGGACGCTTCGGTTCGGGCACGGAGAGGCTCGGTACCACCGGCGCTTCTTCCCGGTCATACCAGCCCAGGACGGTCGATATATCGAGCGCAGTGGCCTTCAGCAGCGCCAGCGTCTCTTCGACCGACAGATGCGGGGCATCCTCGATAGCGGCCAGGAAGGGAATGGTGAGCGCCGCAACCACCTGGCCGCTGAAACCGAAGATCGGGCAGGAGAGGTCCGATACGCCGGCCAGGCGCGAGCTCGCGATGGATTCATATCCCTGCGCGCGCACCGTCGCCAATCGCTGGGCGAGCTTGCGCGACGGCGCCTCGCCAAGCACTTCCGGCCGGCTGGCCTCGTCCGTGAACGCCAGCAGCACATGGCCCGAGCAGCTGGTCTCCAGCGCGACTTCGGTGCCGAGGCGAACCGCGAACCCGGTCGGACCCGGGCTCTCCTGGCGCGCGACGATCAGGCCGCGTCCGCTATTGACGACCACGAGATGGCAGGACTGCATCGTTGCCGCGGCAAGCGCGCGCATCCGGGACGCGGCTACATAAGTGAGCTCCTGCGCGGGCGTCGCGCGATGCGCCAGCTCGAGCAGCTTGTAGGTGACCCGATACCGGTCGCTCGCGGCATCCTTGTGCAGCCACCCCCGGCGGTCCAGGGCGACGACCACGCGAAACAGCTCGCTCACCGAACGCCCGAGCCGCTGGGATATTTCGGTGATCGTCAGCCCGAACGGCTCGTTTCCGAGCAGCTCGATCACGTCGATGCCCTTCTCCAGCGCAGGCGCGCTATAGTTGGGCGCGGCAGCCTCCCCGTTCGTTCCGGTTCTCCTGGTGACGGGCTTGGTCTGCGATGCTGGCTTCGGCGGCATCGGCCAAGGCTAGCGCAGCACGAACGGCTTGTCATGTCCCGCGCAAGGGAGATTCCCCCATCGGGGTGCTTTCGCCAGGCTCAGTCCACGACAAGAAGATGGAAGGTCGTGGCCGCGGGCATGATCACGGCGCGCGCGTTAGCGGCGAGCGCCTGCCGATCGACAATTTCCGGATCGTGCACCACGATACGGATCCGCCCGGGGCGATGCAATGAATCGACGAGATTTGCGGCGCCTCCCAACGCTGCGACGATGGCGGCAGGAAGCGGGCTTTCCGCTTGCATGTCCGGCGGAAGCGCTGCCCCGGCGACGGAGCGCCCGACGAAATCGCGCATCTCCATGGCCAGCGTGTCCGCGATGCCGCCCACCACGACCTGGAGATTATTGTCCGCCAGCTTGAGGATGCCACGCGCGCCCAGGGCACGCAGCCCCGGTTCGTCGAGCACCGACATGTCCCCGATGCGCAGGCGCAAGCGCGTCGTACAGGCATCGATCGTGCGCAGATTCCCCGCACCGCCCAGCGCCGCCACGATCGCGCCGGCCCGGTCGCCCGCCGGCGCCGCCGCAGTCGCCGGGCTTCCGTCCTGGACAGCTTCGCGGCCCGGCGTCTTCAGGTCGAATTTCAGGATCGCCCAGCGGAAGAGCCCATAATAGATCGCCGCATAGGCCAGGCCGATAGGAAGGAGGAGCAGGGGATGCGTGGCACGGCCATAGTTCAGCACATAGTCGAACAGGCCCGCGGAAAACCCATAGCCCAGCTTCACGCCGAGCAGGTGCATCGCGACATGGGCGATACCGGTCAGCACCGCGTGCGCCGCATAGAGCGCGGGCGCCAGGAACATGAAGCTGAACTCGATCGGCTCGGTCACTCCGGTGAGGAACGATGTGAGCGCAAGGCTGAGCAGCATCCCGCCGACCGCCTTGCGCCGTTCGGGCGCGGCAGTGTGGTACATGGCCAGGCAGGCGGCGGGCAGGCCGAACATCATGACCGGGAAGAAGCCGCTCATAAAGGCGCCGGCACTGGGATCCCCTGCGAAGAACCGCGTCAGGTCGCCGGTCTTCCCGGCATATTCGCCCACGACGAAATAGGCGATGTTGTTGAGGATGTGATGCAGGCCGGTGACGATCAGCAGCCGATTGAGCACGCCAAAGGCGAACAGGCCCCAGCCGCCCGAGGCGACGACGCCCCGACTCAGCCCGTCGATTCCCGCGCTGATCCAGTCATAGGCCGGGCCGAGCAGTATCGCGATCGCCAGGCCGGCGATGCCGGCGACGATCGGCACCAGGCGCCGGCCCCCGAAGAACGCCAGATAGTCCGGCAGCCTGGTGGTCGAGAAGCGGTTGTAGCAACCGCCGCCGACCAGCCCGGCGACGATGCCGACGGGAACCTGCAGCTTGTCGATCGTCGCGGCTTTCCACGCGGCGGAGAGCGTGGCGCCGATCGCTTCGCCGGTGCCGGGCGGGATGGTTGCCGGCGGCACGGCGAGAAACACCTGGGCGGCATTGCCGATCACCAGATAGCAGACCACGCCCGCCATGGCCGCCGCCCCATTGCCGTCGCGCGCGAAGCCCGTTGCGACTCCGACGGCGAAGAGCAGGCCGATATGCGCGAAGATCGCATCGCCCGCCGCGCTCATGAAGGGAAGGTCGAGCAGGTCGGCCTGGCCGAGCCGGAGCAGCAGCCCGGCGATCGGCAGCACCGCTATCGGCAGCATGAGCGCGCGGCCGAGCGGCTGGAGAAGGGCGAGGGGGGACTTCATGCGGAGAGCTCCTCGGCGAACCGGCGCGCCAGCGCCCGGACTTCGGCTGCGGATGCGCAGGTCAATGCCCGGCGGGCATGGTCGGCCGCTGCCCCGACGGTGAACGTGGTGACGAGCGCCTTGGTGGCGGCCACTTGCGCCGGGGGGACGGAAAGCGTGTGCACGCCCAATCCGATCAGGATGGGCGCCGCCATCGGATCGGCGGCGAGCCCGCCGCACAGGCTGACCGGCGTCGACCCGGCGCGCGCGCAGGTCTCTGCGATCAGGCGCAGAACCGCGGGATGAAGGCCGTCGAGCATCGTGGCGACCGCGGCGTTGCCGCGATCCGCAGCCAGCGCATATTGGGTGAGATCGTTGCTGCCGATCGACAGGAAGTCGGCTTCGGCGGCGATGAGGTCCGCGCCGATCGCGGCGGCGGGCGTCTCGACCATGGCGCCCAGCGCCACCGGCACATCGCCGCGCAGCCGATCGAGCACCGTGCGCACCGCCGCCATCTCGCCGGCGCTGGCGACCATCGGCACCATGATGCGCAGGGGCCCTTGAGACGACAGGCCGAGGATGGCCGACAATTGTGCCTCGAGGATCCGGGGGCGCGACAGCGCGACGCGGATGCCGCGAAGCCCCAGCGCCGGATTCTCCTCGGCCGGAAGGCTGAGATAGGGGGCAGGCTTGTCGCCCCCCACGTCCAGCAGGCGCACCGTGATCGGCCGATCGGGCAGCGCCGCGAAAATGGCGCGATAGGCTTTGTTCTGCTCGGCGATGTCCGGCGCGGCGGTGCGCTCCAGGAACAGGAATTCGGTGCGCAGCAATCCGCAGCCGTCCGCGCCGGCCGCCATCGCCGCCTGCGCATCGGCTAGCGAGCCGCAGTTCGCCTGTACCGAAATCCGCAGGCCGTCTGCGGTCTCCACCGCAGCGGCGCCGATCGTCCGGGCGCGCGCCTCGATGGCGGCCCGGCGGGCCATCGCGATCTCCAATCCGGCGCGTGCCTGCGCATCGGGATCGATACGCACGAAGCCGGCGTCGCAATCGAGCAGCAGGCTGGTGCCCTCGGCCATGGCTTCGAGCGGCGTGCCGAGCGCCACGATCATCGGCAGGCCGATGCCGGCCGCGAGAATGGCGACATGCGCGGTTGGCCCGCCCCGGACAAGCGCGATGCCCGCGATGCGATCGGTGTCGAGCGCGGCGAACTGGGAAGGCAGCAGGTCGTCGGCGAGCAGGATCGCACCCTCTGGAAGCGCCGCCATGTTCGCCTTGGTCCCGAGTATCGCATGGGCGATCCGCTCGCCCACATCGATCAGATCGGCACCTCGTTCCGCGATACGGGCATCGCCGGCAGCGCGCAGGATGCCGGCCTGGACCTCCGCCGCGGCCAGGATCGCGAATGCGGCGCCGTCGCCCGCCTCGATCCGCGCCAGCGCCGTGTCGACCAGGCCGGGGTCCTCCAGGATCGTGCGATGCGCAGTGAACACGTCCGCCGCCTGCCCTTCGCCCCGGGACGCCGATTCGAGCTCGGCCCGCACCGCCGCGATCCCTCGCTCGAGGTTGGTCCGTTCGATCGGGATCCCGCCGCCGGAGCGGGGCGGGGCAGGGCGATTGGTGCGCAGCCAGCAGGCGGGGCCGATCGCCAGGCCCGGCGCGGCGCCGACGCCGCCGATGGCGCCTTCGGGCACGATGCCTTCCGATCGCGCCACGATGGCCGCGGGCACGTCGGTGTTGTGCTGCAGCACCGCCAGGACGCGCGTCACGGCTTCGTCGGCATCGGCGCCGCGCGCCACGATGGCTACCGCGGCGCCGTGCCGCAGCCCCAGTCCGAGCATCGCGATCGAACTTGCCGCCGAAGCCCGCAGATCGCCGCTTTCCAGGACGACTTCCGCTCGCAATTCGCGAAGCGCAGCGGCGATCCGCGCGGCGGGGCGGGCGTGCAGGCCGTGGGCGAGGGCGATGACGGCTTCCTGGCGCCTCGTCTCGCCGGCCGTCGCCACTGGCTGGGCGGCGCCATTGGCGGCAGTGCGGGCACCGATCCGAAGCACCGTCTCGCCGACCGCCACCATGCCGCCGGTATGCCGGGCCAGAATGTCAACTCCCGGACCGGTCACGATGATCGGCGTGGAGGCGGCGCGTGTCCGCAGCGCCAGCTGATCCAGGTCGAAGCGCACCAGCGGGTCGCCGGCAGCGACCATGGCGCCGGGCGAAACGAGAAGATCAAATCCCCGGCCCGCCATGGCGACGCTGTCGATCCCGATATGCATCAGCAGCTCCGCGCCTTCGGCGAAGGCGAGCGTCACGGCATGGCGGGCGGCGTGAATGGACGAGATCGTTCCCGCGCAAGGGGCGTGCAGCGTATCGCCGACCGGTTCGAGCGCCAGCCCGTCCCCGACCATGCCTTGCGCGAACACCGGATCCGGAATCTTCTCCAGCGGGATCACCCACCCGGCGAGCGGCGCGCCGAGCTCGACTTCGATCATCATCGTTTCCCTTTGTCCTCGGTAATCGTCACGGGACCCGCCAGGCCGCTGGTCTGGGCGGGCTGGAATTGCACCAGCAGCGCGATCGTGCGCGGCCCGTCTCCCGCGGGCCAGGCCATGGCGATGCGGCCGGGCGCCTGCTCGCGCTTCTCCGTCACGAGATTACCGTCCACCCACAGCTCCGCCCGGCCGATGACGGTGGCGAACCGCAGGGTGCCGCCCGCATGGCGAACGGCGCGGCGCGGGGTGACGGTCGCGCGATAGATGCGCCAGCCCGGTTCCGCATCGGGCGGGACGCTGTCTCCCGGTGTGACGAATGCCCAGGCATTGTTGTCACCGTCGCGCGGCGCGAGCGCGGGATCGGGGCGTTCGGACACCGGCGGCGAGCGCCGCCAGGCCGTGATCGACTGAGGTCGCTCCGCCACGGCCACTTGCGGCCGAGGCGTGCGCGCCACCTTCTCCACGGTTGCCAGTGCCGCGCGTAGCGATACGGCCTCTGCGCGTACCAGCAGGGAGCCGGTGCCGGCATCCGCACGCACGATGACCTGTGCGAGCCCGTGGAAGAGCGCGCGGGAAGGCGCCTTCCCGGAGGCATGGCTGTTGGGATCGCCATTGCCCACGCCGATGATCGTGCCGCCCCGCACCGTGAAATGGGCGAGGCAATCGGCATCGGGGACGTGCCGGCCGAGCCGGTCGACCGCGTCGACGGTGAAGGGCTGGACGTCCTCGCCGTCCGCCGCCATCTTGCCGCGCGCCGGCGTGAGCCTGAGCGCAACGGGCTCCCCCACGGTCTCGTGCACGGCGCGCGCGACTTCGCGGCCGGCGCGATGGGCGATCGCCTCGATCCGTCCGGGTGCATAGGGCACGGTCCACGCATTACCGTTGATGCGATCGACTCGCGCCTCGCCGATCGTTCGGCCGTTCAGACGCAGCACGACGGTGTCCGCGTTGCTCGTCACCAGCAGCTTCATCGGCTGGCCTTCGCGGCCGGGCCAGGTCCAGTGCGGCGCGATCGCCACGACGGGGATGTCGTCGCGCCATTGGGCCCGGCGGATGTCATGGGCGGTCTTGGGAAAGCCGCAGAGATCGAGGATGCCGAAGAAGCTCGACGTCGTCGGCCAGGCGAAGGGCGTCGGCTCGCCATGATAGTCGAAGCCGGTCCACACGAAGCCGCCCGCGACGAAGGGGCGGCCGGCGATCTCGCTCCAGCTCCGGCGATGAGTCGCGCCCCAATCGGCGGCTTCGGTGTCGAGCGAGGACAGGACGTGCGCCGCCGGATCGTTGGCAAAGGCACCGCGCGTCATCATCGCGCTGGTGTCCTCGGAACTGAGGATCGGCTTGCCAGGGTTCAGCCGATGATAGCGGTCATAGTCGTTCGGATAATAGTTGAACCCCATGACGTCCACGACCTGCGACACGTTCTCCGGCTCGTAGAAGGCGCCGTTCATGGCGGCGGTGGTCGGTCGATCGGGGTCGAGGCGCCGCACCGCGGCGACCATCCGGCGGACCATCTCCACCCCGGCATGGGTGCCCTGCATCGGCTCCTCGTTGAACACCGACCAGAGCATCACGCTGGGATGGTTGCGGTCGCGCCTGACCATCCATTCGAGCTGGGCGAGATAGTCCGGCGCGGGGTTGAACCGTCGGTTCTCGGCCATGACGAGGAAGCCCATCCGGTCGGCAAGGTCGAGCAACTCGGCGGCGCAGGCGTTGTGCGAGCAGCGGATCGCGTTGCAGCCCATGTCCTTCAGCCGCGCCAGGCGCCAGGCGAGCAGCGCATCGGGCACGGCCACGCCCACGCCGGCATGGTCCTGGTGGAGGCAGACTCCCTTCAGCTTGATGCGCCGGCCGTTGAGCGACACGCCGAGATCGGGATCGAAGTCGATCGTGCGGAAGCCGATGGCCAGGCGACGCTCGTCCCCGGGGGCATCCAGGCGCGTAACTCGAACCACGAGCGTGTGGAGCGCCGGATCCTCCAGCGACCAGAGGCTCGGCCGGCCGGCGGCGCGCGCCAGCGCCGCCTCGCCGCGCGCGAGCGAAGCGACGCGGGCAAGGGTGCGGCCGCGTGCGGTCTCCCGTCCTTGCGGGTCGAGAAGTATCGCTTCGACCGTCACCTCGGCTTCTTCCCGCGCGATGCTTTCGAGCATGACCGACACGGGCAGTCGCCATTCGCCGTCCTCGCCGCGCACGGGGCGGGCATGGACGCCGTCCGTGGCGATCGATACCGCCGGCCGCCGGGCCAGCCATACATGCCGATAGATGCCGGCGCCCTCGTACCACCAGCCTTCCATCACGGTCGCATCGACGCGCACCGCGATGACGTTCAGGGCATCGTCGAACCGGGCGAACGGTGTGATGTCGACCTGGATGCCGGTATAGCCGGACCAGCTATGCGCGACGACGTTGCCGTTGATCCAGATGGTGGCGTTGGTGGCGATCGCGCCGAACTGCACTTCCAGCCGCTTGCCGCGATCCGCCTCGTCGAGCCTGAATGTCCGCCGGTACCAGCCGATGCCCCGGGGACGATAGCCCTGGCTGACATTGGCGGTCTCGACGACGGGCTGGAACGACGCCCAGTCATGGGGCAGCGTGACGCGCTGCCAGTCGCTGTCATCGAAATCGAACGCCGCCGCGCCCGGCGCGGTGCCGGCCTTCACGCTCAGATAGGTGTCGTTGTGCGTCACCGGAGGCGGGGCCGGCACGTCGCCCTCGTGGAAGCGCCAGCCGAGGTCGAAGCAGGTCCGCGAAGGGTCGCTCTCGGGCAAGGGCGGGGGCAGCACGTCGCTCGGCGGCGGCATGGGCGGTCCGGTGCCGGCATGGGAGACGCGCGGCATCGCCGCCGCCG
>JAAGWI010237159.1:1822-28242 GCA_012274505.1 Galium porrigens var. tenue
CAAAACCGAAGGCCCTCGGTTCGAATCCGAGCGCCCCTGCCATTTCCGCCCCCGCTCGATCCGGGATCCGGGCACCCCCTGATCCAGAGACGCCGAGCAGGCGTTCGAGGCGGCACCCGCCTCTCTACACGTTTGCGATGACATTTTCGCCAGGCCATAGCCATGCGGCGCTCTTGTCTATTTCGCTTTCCGGCTGGGGGAATCCCCAGCCCGCTCGCCCGCTGCGCCTGCGATAGCGATTGTGTGGATTGCGATCGCAGACCAGCCGATGCCATGACCGCTCTCGCCGCCCCGACGCGCGCCGCTCCGCTTCTGCAGGCGCCGCCGGCCTTTGCGAGGCGTTCCCGGGCGCCCCTGGCGGTCGCCCGGGGTTCGCGCCGCCGCGTGTCGCTGACGCGGGCGCAGGCCGAACGGTCGGATGCGCTGATCGAACGGCTGCGCGAGTTGCGGGTCGGCGGCTGCTTCTGGGGTGCCCGGCCGCCCCTTTCCATGGGCTGCACCGTGGTGCGGTGCCCGGTTGCGGGCGCCCTGACCCTGGCGAGCGATGCCAAGGCCATGCACTGGGCCGATACCGAAGCGCTGGGGAGTGGAATCGACCCTTGGCATCTGCTCGACCATGCCGCGCGCGTGATCGCCCCGCACGGCGACACATTCGCGATACTCGCCAGGCTGCAGGGTGTCCCCACCACTGATTCCGTTACCGGCGAACCGCTGCCGCTAGACCCGGATGCGCGCCGTGCCCTCGCCTGGGAAACGCTTGTCGAGGCCCACAGATATCACGAACCCTTCACCGGATCGGAGATATCGGCGGAAGCGGCCATCGACCTGCTCGGCGAATGGCGACGGCATATCGAGGCGACCGCCGGGATCGGCGTGCAATTCGGGATGCGGCCCTGGAAGCGCGGCCAGATCGATCGTTTCCTCATGGGCGCCGCCCGCGCGCCCCGGCATGCCGGCCGGGGCGCACATGCGCTGGCCAGGGCGGGCGCGAACAAGAGCGCCATCGCGATATGGCCGTCGCGGGTGCCGCCGGACTTCGAGGCGAGTGCCGCGGCGGCGGGCGTGCCGATGGCCCGGATCGAGGACGGGTTCCTCCGCTCGCTGGGCCTGGGCGTGCATCTGGTGCCGCCGCAGTCGATCATCATCGACCGCCGGGGAATGCATTACGACCCAGGCCGGCCCAGCGATCTGGAAGCATTGCTGTCGCAACATCCCTTCCCGCCCGAGCTGCTGCGCCGCGCCGCAGCGCTTCGCGCCGCGATCGTCACCGCCGGGATCGGCAAATATGGCCGCGCCGACAGGGCGTCGCCGATCGCGCTGCCGCAGGACCGGCGCAACGTCCTGGTGGTCGGCCAGGTCGAGGACGACTGGTCGGTCCGGATGGGCGATGTTGCGGGCCTGGGCAATTCGGGGCTTGTGAAGCGCGCCCGTGCGCACGCGCCGGATGCATTCCTCCTCTACAAGCCGCATCCCGACACGCTCTCCGGCCATCGCCGCGGCGCACTCGACCGCGAGGCACGCGGCCTTGCCGACCGGATACTCGACAGGCCGTGCGGACTGGCGCCGCTGCTGGAGCAGGTCGATGAAGTCCATGTCCTCACTTCGCTGGCCGGGTTCGAGGCATTGCTGCGCGAACGCGCCGTGACGTGCCACGGCGTGCCCTTCTATGCCGGCTGGGGGCTGACTCGCGACTTCGTGACGGTGCCGCGCCGCACGCGCCGCCTGACGCTCGACGCGCTGGTGGCGGCAACCCTGCTCCTCTACCCGCTCTATCTGGACCCGGAGACCGGCCTGCCCTGTTCGGCTGAGCGGCTGGTCGCATGCCTGGCGAGCGCAGTCCCGCGGATATCGCTGCTGAGCCGGCTGCGGCGGATGGAGGGCAAGATCCGCAACGTGCTGGGGGGGGCGGCATGAGACGCTGCTTCCTGTTTCTCCAGGGCCCGCCCGGACCTTTTTTCCGGCAGCTCGGCGCGGCCCTGCGTTGCGCCGGCCACGACGTGCTGCGCGTCAATTTCAACGGCGGCGATCGTCTCGACTGGGGCGCGCCGGCGATCGATTTCCGGCAGCGGGGCGAGGCCTGGCCGGACGAAGCTGGAGCGCTGATCCGGCAGAACCATGTAACCGACCTGGTGCTGTTCGGGGATTGCCGGCCGCTGCACCGAGCCGCGATATCCGCGGCGGCGGAGCGGCAGATCACCGTACACGTGTTCGAGGAGGGCTATGTCCGCCCCGATTGGGTGACGCTCGAGCAGAATGGCGTCAACGGCCATTCCTCGCTGCCGCGCGATGCCGAATATTATTGCCGGACGGCGATCCACCTCGCGCCCGTGCCGGCGCTCCCGCCAGTCCCGGCCAGCTTCATGCAGCGCGCCCGCGAGGCTTTCGCTTATTATGGCGCCAGTGCCGCGCTCACTCTCCGGTTCCCCCGGTACCGCTCGCATCGTCCCTTTCCGAGCACGGCGGAGGCAGCAGGCTGGCTGCGCCGATTTGCGCGGCATCCCCTTGTCCGGTGGCGGAGCCGGGCGGTGCGCCGCGCCCTCGCATCATCCTATTTCGTCGTGCCGCTGCAACTCGATTCCGACCATCAGCTACGCGTCCACTCGCCGTTCGAAGGCATGGAGAGCGCCATCCGCGCCATCCTGGCCTCCTTCGCCGGGCACGCGCCCGACGGGCCGATGCTGGTGTTCAAGGAACATCCGCTCGACAATGGGCTGCGTTACTGGCGCAAGCGGATCGAAGCCCAGGCGCTTGCCCTCGGCATCGCCGATCGGGTCCGCTATCTCGAACATGCCGACATCGCGCCGCTCGTCGCTCATGCGCGCGGCGTGGTGACCGTGAACAGCACGACCGGAACGCTGGCACTGGCGGCGGGCGTTCCAGTGAAGGTGCTGGGCCGCGCCGTCTATGACGTGCCCGGCATCACGCACCAGGGCCCTCTCGACGGCTTCTGGGAGGCGCCCGGCAGGCCGCAGGTCGAGATCTATGCCGCGTTTCGCCGGGTGCTCGCACATCGCTGCCTGCTCCGGGGCAGCTTCAGCAGCCGTGAAGGACGGGCGCTGCTGATCGAACCGGCGGTCACGCGGATGCTCGCAGCGGGCACCACGGGCGATGCGGTGCGCGCCGTCGAGGCCGGCAAGCCGGTGCGGGCGCTCACATGAAGCCCCGGCCCTTCGCTGATCCGACAGCCTGCGCGGCCGTCCCGCCGCCACCGGTTCGATCGATCGAACCGGAGATCGTCCTCGATCTCACCCGCCTCCTGTCACGCGTGCGGCACCCAACCCCGACCGGCGTCGATCGGGTGGAGATGCACTATGCCCGCACCTTGCTGGCGCGCGTGCCCGAACGGCTCCAATTCGCTGCGACTCATCCGCTCGGCCGCTATGGCCGGCTCGATCCCGGCAATGTCCTCCGCTTCCTCGACGCCACCGAGAGGCGCTGGCGCGAAATCGGGGAAAGGGAGACCCGCGGTGCGGCCTGGCGGCATCTGATCAAGGCCCTGGCCGGCCTGCGGCCGCAACGGATCGCACCGGCCACGCGGCCACGCATCCTGTTGCAGGTCTCGCCCAGCGCGCTCGATAAGCCAGCCAGGGTCGCGGCGCGGCTGCGCCGTGAGGATGCCAGGCTGGTCTGCCTGATCCACGACCTCATCCCGATCGCCGAACCCGGCTTCGCACGCCAGGATGGCCCGCGTCGCCATGCCCGGCGGATGATCGGCGTAGCGCGTCACGCGCATGGGGTGATTGCCAATTCGCACGCCACTGCAGCCACGCTGACCAGCTATCTGGGCGCCATCGGCGAACCGGTGCCGCGCGTCCTCGTGAATCCGCTGGGCGCCGCTCGCTTCGTGTCGGATCCGCCGCCGCTCGACGGCCCCTATTTCCTCTGCCTGGGCACGATCGAGCCGCGCAAGAACCATCTCCTGCTGCTGCACCTGTGGCGACAGCTTGCCGAGGAGGCGGACGGACATCCGATACCCAGGCTCGTCCTTATCGGGCGGCGCGGCTGGGAAAATCAGAACACCTTCAATCTGCTCGACCGGTGCCCGCGCCTGCGCCCGCATGTCCAGGAGCTCGGACGGGTTTCCGATCGCACGCTGTCGGCCTGGCTCGGCGGAGCATCGGCATTGCTGATGCCCTCCTTCGCCGAGGGTTTCGGGCTGCCCGTGGCCGAGGCGCTCGCGGCCGGAACTCCGGTCATCGCCAGCGACCTGCCCGCGCATCGCGAGGCTGGCGGCGAGGTGCCGGATTATCTCGACCCGCTCGACGGCCCCGGATGGCGCCGGCGCATTCTCGACTATGCCGATCCCGGCTCCCCCGCACGCCGCGCCCAGCTGGCGCGCATGCGCGGGGTCCTTCCCCGGACTTGGGAGAATCACGTCGAACGCGCATTGGCCTTCGCGGACGAGGTCGCACGATCATGATCGCCATTGGCGATCTCAGCGGACCGGCCCGGTATTTCCGGGGGCTGGAGGTGCAGGGCGCCGTGCTGGGCGCACTGATCATGCGCGAGCTGCACACGCGCTACGGACGCGAGAATATCGGCTACGCCTGGCTGCTCGTCGAACCGATGCTGCTCGCCGCCTCGGTCGCCGCGCTGCACGGGAAGGAAAGCCCACACGGGGGAAGCGACCTGTACCCGGTGCCCTTCGCGCTGGGCGGCTATTGCATGTTCATGCTCTTTCGCTCGGTGATCTCGCGCGCGGAGTCTGCGCTGGAGGCAAACAAGCCGCTGCTGTTCCACCGGATGGTGACGATCTTCGACCTGCTCGCCGCGCGCATGCTGCTCGAAGCCGCATCGTCGCTGCTCGCGCTCGTCGTGCTGCTGAGCCTCTCCTGGGCGCTGGGCTTCGGAGGTCTGCCCGCGTCGCCGCTGACGATGCTGGCGGCCTTTGGCTTCATGGCCTGGTTCTCCTTCGCGCTGGCCATGCCGGTGTGCGCCGCCGCCCATTTCAGCAAGGCGGCGGGCAAGTTCGTCCATCCGCTGGTCTATCTGGCAATGCCGATCTCCGGCACCTTCTTCCTGCTCGAATGGCTGCCTGAACCCTATCGGGGCATGCTGGCCTGGTTCCCGCTCAACCAGATCTTCGAGCTGTTCCACACCGGCCAGTTCGCCTCGGTCCGCAGCCCCTATTTCGACCTGATCTATCTCAGCTTCTGGTGCCTTGGCCTCACATTGCTGGGGCTGATCTCGATCCGCATCGTCCGCAAACATGTTCATCTGAGTTGATCCCATGGCAACGATCCCGCTTCCTTCGCCCGGGCATGAGGCCGACTTCGCCGCACCGCCGGCCGCAGCGCCTTCCGGAGAACCCGCCGCACTCTTCCAACGCGAGCCGGCGCACGCGCTGCACGGCTTCGAACAAGCGGCGCCGAACGGATCCGAACCCTGGCGCAAGCGGCTGGCGTGGCTGCGGAACCTGGCCTTGCTCGTGCTGCTGCCCACGCTCGCCGTGGCGATCTTCGAATATGGCATCGTCGCGAACCAATATGAATCCGAAACCCATTTCGTGATCCGGACCGCCGGCCAGAGCGGCTCCACCAATTCCGGGCTCGGGCAACTGCTCGGTCTGGATCCCAATCCGACCGCAGCGGACAGCCAGACAGTCGTCGACTATCTGCTCTCGCACGACGCGGTTGCCAGCCTGGAACGCACGATCGGGTTGCGGGCGATGTTCCGCCGGCCCGAAGCGGATCCCTTCTCCCGCCTCGGCGCCGACGCGCCGCCCGAGACGCTGCTGCGCTATTATCGCGAGATGGTGCATGTCGATACCAGCCGCGAGGCCGGGATCACCCGCGTCGGCGTCCGGGGATTCAGGCCCGCGGATGCGCAGCGGCTGGCGGAGGCCTTGCTGGTCATCGGCGAGCGGCGTGTGAACGAGTTCAACAAGCGGCTTCTGGCGAACCGCCTGGCCGCGGCCCGCGAGGCACTGCAGGCCGCGGAAGCCGGCGTCAACGACACCCAGGCCGCATTGGGCGGCCTGCGCCAGTCGGCACGCGACATCGACCCGGAGCGCACCGGCGCGGCACGCATCGCGATGGTGACGCAGATGCAGGGCGACCTCGCCCAGGCCCGTGCCCGGCTCGCCGGCATGGCCGCCGCGGTGCGACCCGACAGCCCGCAATATGTCGCCCAGGCGGCACAGGTCCGAGCACTCGAGCAACAGGTCGGCGCTGCCCAGGCCAGCCTTACCGGTTCGGCACAGGCGACCGCAAACGGGCTGGGACGATTCGAAGGCATACGGTTTCGCCAGGAGCTCGCGGCGAAACGCTACGAAGCCGCGACCGCGGCGCTCGATACCGCGCGCGAGCAGGCGCTGCGCCAGCAACTCTACCTGGTGCGGATCGTCGAACCCAATCTGCCGGCCAAGGCGCTCTACCCCAAGCGCCTCAAGCTGGTCGCCACCGTCTTCTTCGCCCTGCTGCTGATCTACGCGATCGGCTGGCTGATCCTCGCCGGCGTTCGGGAGCATGCCGCATGACCACCGACCTGATGATCAACCTCCCGCTCAAGCTGCGCAGATCGGCCGGCATAGCCGTGACGCCGCAGGTTCACCGAATGATCGTGACCGGCAACAAGGCACGCGACGCCCAAGACTGGCCGGCAGCGGCATCCGCCTATCGCGACGCGCTCGAGGCCGATCCCTCGCTGTCCCATATCTGGGTCCAGCTGGGCCATGCCCTGAAGGAACAGCGCGATCTCGAGGCTGCGCAGGCCGCCTATCGGATGGCGACGGACGCTTCTCCGCATGCCGCCGATCCCTGGCTCCATCTGGGGCATCTCCACAAGGAACGCGGAGATCGGGCAGCGGCCAATCGGAGCTATATGCGCGCGCTCCGGCAAGAGCCCGCCAATCCCGACGCGCTGCGCGAAATGGGGCAGCTCCTCGGCAGTGGCGACAGCGCCCAGATGCGCGAGCTGATCGCGACGCTCGACACGGGCACCCTGGTTTCCGGGGCCGGAAATATGAATGCGTCCGAAACCGGGGACGTCGAGCGCTCCCTGCGCCAGATCGACGCCTTCCTCGGCAACCTGCCCGAGCAGGATCGGAATATCGCCCGCGACCAGATGCAGGCGCTCACCGCGCTCATCCGCGGCGCGGAACCCGAAGTGCCCACCGGCGAGGCGCGGGGCTCGGCCGTCGCACCGGCACTGGTGTTCGACGTCTCGGACCTGATCTCCTATTTTCGCAACGCCCGGCTGCCGACCGGCATCCAGCGCGTGCAGATCGAAGTGATCGGCAGCGCGCTTCGCCTCGACGGTTTCCGCGTCCATATCTGCGCCTTCCTCGAATCGCGGGACGACTGGCTGGAGATCCCCGCGGCCAGCTTCACCGCACTCGCCGAGCTCAGCCTGAGCGGCGGCGATCGCGGCGCCCCGGAATGGATCGCGGCTCTCGCCAGATTGCACCTGCGACTGGCCACCGCCGAGCCGATCGAGATGCCCTACCGGGCCTATCTGATCAATCTCGGCACCTCCTGGTGGCTGCAGAACTATTTCCTCTTCGTCCGCCAGGCCAAGGTGCTGCGCGGCGTGCGCTATGTTCCCTTCGTCCATGACCTCATCCCGGTCATCGCGGGCGAGCATTGCGTGAAGGAGCTGACTCAGGACTTCGTCAGCTGGGCGATCGGCGCATTCGAACACGCCGACCATTTCCTGGTGAATTCGGAATCGACCAAGCGCGACCTGATGCAGGTCGCGGCGATGCTCGATCATCCGGTCGCGCCCGAGGATGTCGCCGTGATCCGTCTCGACGGCGATTGCCGGAAATCGGATACGACACCGCTTCCCGTGCAGCAGCTCGGCCGCCGGGGGCTCACGCCCGGCGGCTATGTGTTGTTTGTCTCGACGATCGAATCGCGCAAGAACCATCTGGCCGCGTTCCAGGCCTGGATCACGCTGCTCAAGCGGTATGGATCGAACGGCGTCCCGAAACTGGTCTGCGTCGGCAACCGGGGCTGGCTCAACGACGCGGTCTATGCACGACTCGAGAGCCATCCGGGCTTGCGCGACCAAGTCGTGATGCTCTCCGGCCTGTCGGATGCCGAGCTGGAGCGGCTCTATCGATCCTGCCTCTTCACGCTCTATCCAAGCCAATATGAAGGCTGGGGCCTGCCGGTGACCGAGTCACTGTGCCACGGCAAGGTCCCGCTGATTTCCGACGCCGCGTCGCTGCCCGAAGCAGGCGGGGACCACGCCGTCTATTTCCCCTCGGGCAATATCGATGCGCTGGTCGAAGCGCTCGACCGGCTGATCCGTGAGAAAGGCTATCGCGAGGCACTCGAACAGCACATTGCCGAGACCTTCAGACCCCGGCCCTGGAGCGCAATCGCAGCTGATATCGCCGGCGCGGCGCGGCACTGGGCGGCGGACGAAGCGGAGACGCCCGCGCCGGTTCCGGTTGCGCGGCTGGGCGCCTGGCACCCGCTGGAGCGCAACTATGCCACTACCCTGTGGCGGGGCATGCGCTCCGCCGAGATCTTCCGCGCCGGCGATGGCTGGTGGGGGCCGGACGACTGGGGATGCTGGACCAAGCCGCAGGGCGGAAGGCTCGAGATCGGCACCGACGCTCCCGGCGTGTCCATGCGGCTGTGCCTGCGGCTCCACGGGGTTCCGGGCCGCGACGTGCGCTTCGCGATCGGCACGGCCGACCCCGCCCGGAGCGTCGAAGGCATATTGAAGCCGGGCGAGTTCAAATGGGTGACGATGACGCTCCTGCCCGACCCGGCCGGCGTCATCCGCCTGAACATCGCCGGCAATGCGAGCCTCGACCTCGCCGAAGTGACCGCGGGCGGCGATCCGCGCGTGGTCTCGGTCGGCGTCGCCGGATTCTTCCTTTGCGCGGCGAATGACGGCCAGGCGCGG
Organism: Galium porrigens var. tenue; assembly: GCA_012274505.1. NCBI lineage: Eukaryota > Viridiplantae > Streptophyta > Magnoliopsida > Gentianales > Rubiaceae > Galium > Galium porrigens. The sequence goes on from JAAGWI010237159.1 coordinate 10,685, forward strand.
CTCGATTTCCTGGAGGCCATGACGCTGGGAACGCTCGAGCACTTGGCATTCGGCCGGCGGGTACCCGACGTTTGACCGCGCTCCCGCCCCATGCGGCCGGCGGCGAAGCGATATCGTCGGTGCGCGGCACCGGCGGAGCGCTGTTCGCGATTCTTCTCGCCGATGCCGACCCGCGCGACGACTTCGCCGGCCCGCTCGCGGACGATCTTGCCGGGCGCGACGCATGTCGTGTCGCCAGCCTCGCAAGGGATCCCGATCTCGTCGATCCCGCCACATTGGCCGCGATACTTCGCGTCCAGGGAAGCGGCTGCGCCCGGACTCTCGTGATCGGTCACGGCGCCGGTGCGGCGTCGGCGACAAGGCTGGCGGCCGAGATCGGCGCCGACGCGGTCCTTGTGCTGGTGCCGGCATGGTCGCGGGAACCTGGTATTGCGTCGCTCCCCCCCTTTGCCGCCACCATGCCGGTCCATGCGGTGACCGGCATCGAGCGGGCCAGCGAATGGCTCGGGCAAGTGGCTCTGCTGGACGAGCAGCAACTGCCGGTGCCAAGCACGATATTGCCGCTCGCGTTGCGCCAATCCGGTGCGATGGCGGAAATCCTCGCCGCCATGATCCGGGGTGAAGTGCTCCCTGACCTGTCGCATCTGCTTACCCATTGGCAGCGGCGCAACGCCTATCGGATCGAACTGATGGAGCCGCCGCGCGCCGCGCCTTCCGGCCGGATCGAGCTGCGTGGCCGGATCGTCAACACCGGCCAGAACCGGCTGGACTTCGGACGCCGATCACGCGACCGGCTGCTGATCGGCGGTCGCCTCCGGATGCATGCCGAAGCATCGTGGTCGGCAGAGGCACGCGCCATGCCGGCACGTCCACAGCTCGAACCCGGCGTTTCGGCCAGCTTCGCGATCAGCCTTCCCGCGCCACCCCTGGCCGCCGCACCCGATATCGAGATCGAACTGTCCCTGCTGTCCGAAGGGGCGCTGTGGTATGCCGATCTCGACTTTCCCAAGCTCCGTCTGATGACCGGCGCACCGCACCACGACGCCCCGATGCCGCCCCCCGACGCGGCAGCCGAGCCCCGCCGCACCGCAACCCCTTCCCGGAGCCCTAGAGAATATCCGATGTCCAACACGACCGAGCAGACCAAAGACGAAATTGCGGCGGCCTATTTCTGGATCCTCGGCCGCCATCCCGATCCCGACGGGCTCGCTGCCTATCTGAACGAAATCCAGTCGGGCGCGATCGCCCTTCCGGACCTGCGGCGCATTCTGCTGGACAGCCCGGAATTCCGGCAAACCAGGGTGCCGCTCGTCGTGGCGGACGTCGGAGGGGAGGCGAAGGTCGTGGTCAATCCTGCCGAACCCGAATTCGGCCGTTGCCTCGCGGCCGGCGGCGGATGGGAGCCGCATATCGCGACGGCGATCACCGGGCAGTTGGAGCCCGGCGCCACCTTCGTCGATGTCGGCGCCAATGTCGGCGTCATGTCCTTCCAGGCGGCTGTGAAAGTGGGGGCCGCCGGCAGAGTGCTCGCGTTCGAGCCCAACACGGACAACGCCGCGCTGTTCCGGCGCGGCATCGTCGCCAATGACCTCGGCAACGTGCGGCTCTTCCCCTTCGCGCTGAGCGACCGGCAGGAAATGATATGCCTCAGCGACGCATCGAATGCGAAGGTGCTGGGGCGGGCGACCGCGCTTCAGGCCCTGGACGTGGTGCAGGCGCTTCCGGGCGACGAGATACTGCTCCCGCAGGAGCGGGTGGACCTGATCAAGATCGACGTCGAAGGCTTCGAGCTTCGGGTGCTGCGCGGATTGGCGGACACCATCCGCAGATTCAAGCCGAAGATCCTCTGCGAATTCAATCCCATGTGCATCCGGGAACAAGCCGAGACGGATCCGGAACGACTTGCGGACCATATCTTCGAGCTCGCCCCCCATGGCGACCTGGTCGAGCATGACGGCTCGTTTACCCGAATAGGTTCGACGAGCGAACTCATGCGGCTCTGGGAGGCGCGCGACGCGGAATCGACGCGCATGGGCCTGCTTCCCCAGGGCTGGGTGCATTTCGACATATTATTCGACACCGCAGCGAAATGAGGGCGCGCTCAATCGACTGCGCGCGCTACCGCATCCCGGTCGTACAGCGGCAGGCCGCGCGCCGCCGCATAGGCATTCGCCTTCTCGATGAGGAAGTCGAAATGCTTGCGGATGAAGGTCGAGTGCCAGAACGGGTTGGTGCCATAGCGATATCCCGGCACGATCAAGCCGCGCAGCACCATGTAGGAATAGAGACGGCTCTTTTCCTCGATCGCCACCTGGGGCTTGAATTGCGAAAGGTGGTGCAGGACCAGTTCGCTCTGGCCGGCGCGTTGCCAGGTATTGCCGTCCCGATCGCAGATCTCCTCATGGATCAGCCCCTCCCAGCGAATGTCGTGCCGATTGCGATAGATCCGGCGCTGCGTCTCCTCGCCGAACGAGCCGCTGACACGAAGCTGGTCGAGATCGATCGGGGCGCCCGCCCTGCCAACATAGTTGCGGCGATGGACGGCGAGCGTGTCACAGGTCGCCTCGGCGATCTCACGGCGAAGCGCGCCGGTTTGCGCGGGATCGATCCATTCGTCGGCATCGATCGCGAACAGCCAGGGCGCCGTCGCATATCTGGCGCCATGGTTTCGGGCGTGCGCGAAACCGAACTGCGACAGATTCTGCTGATCGTAATGCGCGAGCCGGTCCTCCCCGGAGAGCAGCCGGGCATAGAGCGCGTCGCTTCCGTCCGTGGAGCCCATGTCGACGACGACCACCTGATCGACCAGCGCCTTGATCGCGGGAAGCGTGATCGAGAGCATCTCCACTTCATTGAAGGCGAGCACCACGGCGGCGATTTCGATCGTCATATGACAGCTCCATTCCTGATCGCCGGTCCGGAGACTCCGGCCATCTCGACAAGGCCGGGAGGGCCATGCGCATGATCACCTTCGATCGCGTCAACAAGGCCTATCACGGCCGCAAGCTCACCAAGCACGTGCTTCATGACGCCAGCTTCGCGATCCGCCCCGGGCAATCGCTGGGGATTTGCGGCGCGAACGGCGCCGGCAAATCGACTCTGTTGCGGCTGATCGCCGGCGTCGAGCATCCGAGCAACGGGACCATCCGCCGCGGCATGCGGGTATCGTGGCCGATCGGCTACACGCACTGCTTCCAGGGCAGCCTCACCGGTGCGGACAATGCCCGGTTCATCGCCCGGATCTATCGCCAGCCGGTCGATCGGCTGCTCGCCTTTGTCGAGCAGTTCGCCGAGCTCGGGGAATATTTCAATCAACCAGTGAAGACCTATTCGGCCGGCATGTCCGCGCGCCTGGCGTTCGGGGTGAGTCTCGCGATCGATTTCGATTGCTATCTGGTCGATGAAGTCACCAGCGCAGGCGATCACCGCTTCGCCGAACGCTGCCGCGCCGCGCTGGCCCATCGCCGCGCGACCGGAACGCTGGTGATGGTGTCGCACAGCCCGCCGACGCTGCAGGAATATTGCAGCACCGGCGCGGTGCTCCACCAGGGCCGGCTCCGCTTCTATCCGACCATCGACGAAGCGATCGCGGTGCATCATGCCCAGCAGATGCAGGCGGCCTGATCCGGCGATCCGCGCCGCCACGGGAAGCCGCACGGGCGGCGCTCCCCCTATCACCGCGTCAACTCGCGTACCCCGTAGAAGGGCGAGAAGAGCTGGTTGATGATCTGGACCAGCTTGCTCGCCTGGTTGGAGCGCGCGTTCGCAATGTAGATCACGTCGCCGTCGCGCATCGCGAAACGCTGCGAGACGAAATAGCTTTCCGGGCGCAGCATGTTCAGCCGATAGATCACCGGAACGGGCGCGGCGCCGGACGCGTGTGCCGCAGCCCAGCGGAAGACGAAGATCGCGGTCGGATCGGCCTGGCGGTCCGACGGCCCGCCGGCCCGCGCGACGGCCTGGGCGAGCGACAGCCGGCGCGCTTCGAAGGGGATTTCCGACACCTTGTCGCTCGCCCCGAACACAGTGAAGCTTCGCAGCTGGCGAAGCAGCTCGATCCGATCGCCGGGGAGCAGCAGCAAATCGTCGGGCGATCCGGCGAGCAGCGCATCGAGGCCGATCTCGGCGCTGCGGCCGGCGCGAGTGATCCTGACCGTCGTGTCCTGTGCCGGGAATACCGCGCCGCCGGCCAGCGCGACTGCGTCGAGCAGGTGCTCGCGCGCCAGCGAGAGGGGAATACGCCCCGGCATCTTGACGCCGCCGAGCACGAATACGGCGTTGGCGATGTTCTCGCGGATCGCGACACTGACCTGGGCATGCTGGGAATAGCCGATCAGCCGCGCCTCGATGCCGGCGGCGAGCGACTGGGCGGTCTCGCCCGCGGCTGAGATGCGGCCGACATAGGGAATCTGGATCGTCCCGTCGGTCGCGACGGTGATCGGCGGCAGGTTCGTCCCGGCGGCGGCGGGCTGGGCCACGGTCGCGGTCGCCCCAGGGCCGGCGAACAACGCGGTGCCTATCTCGAATATGGAGACTTGCAGCACGTCTCCTGGCCCGATCCGGTCGGTAACGCCGTCCGCGGCCAGCCCGGCGAGCGTTTCCGGCGGCGTCGACGCGGCGTTGGCCTCCGGCAGGGCATCGGCATCAAGATCGACCAGCCGCGCCGGCAGCCGCGCATCGGGCCGCGAGATCGCGACGACCTGGGCGCCGGTCGGCCCGCTCGACGGCAGGGTGGCGCAGCCGCCGACGAGCAGTGCCAGCGCGACGAGGAAGGCGCGCGCAGACGCGCGGGGCAAGGAGGACAGGGTCATGCGGTGGCGATCCCGGAAGACGAGGGTCGGGCAGCGGTGCCCGTCGGGGGGGCGAGCGCGCGATAGAGCCCGGACAGGTTGGCGCGAAACGTCGCCGGGGCAAAGCGGGCGGCATGCCCGGGGCCGGCCACGGACAGGCTGCGGCGAAGCCCACCGTCCCCGTCGAGGCGCCGGATCGCCGCGACCATGTCGCCCACGTCATAGGGATCGACAAGCAGCGCCGCGCCGCCCGCCACTTCGGGCAGCGAGCCGCCGGTCGAGGCCATCACCGGCACGCCCCTCGCCAGCGCCTCCACCACGGGCAGGCCGAAGCCTTCGTAGAGCGAAGGGAAGAGCACGCCGCGAGCGCCGGCGATCAGCAGATCGAGCATCCGCCGCGGAAGATAGTCGAGCTTGCGGATCCGCGCCGCGCCCGAAAGGCCCTGGGCCGCCGACATGCCGAGCAGGCGCAGTTCGTTCTCGGAGCGCCAGGCCCGGCCGCCGACGATGACGAGCGGCGTCGCGACTTCGCTCGCCAGATAGGCCTCGATCAGCCGGCCGACATTCTTCTTGGGCTCGATCGCGCCGAAATAGAGGAAATAGCCCTGAGCCTCGAGGTCGAACAGCGCGCGCAGGCGCCCGGCAAGGTCCGCGCCGGCGATCTCCGGCACCGGATCGATCGACTGATAGCAATTGACGACCCGCCCGGGATCGGCGCCGAGCATGTCGATGATGTCGCGCCGCGATGCCTCGGAGACGGTGCAGATTCGCGCGCCCCGTGCGACACAGCTTCGCAGCAGCCGGTCGTGCAGCCGCTTGTTCTCCAGGCTGGTGTGCGGCAGCCGCAGCGGCACCAGGTCGTGGATGGTGTAGAGGTTGACCGCACCGGCGAGATGGATCGGCAGCGGATAGGTCCAGTGCATGATCGCCGGCGGATCGGGCATCGTCACCGTCAGGAAGCGGCGATAGCGCCTGAAATGCCGCGCGGCGACCGACCAGAGCGAACCGAAGCTGTACAGCCGCGAAAAGGGCGGCATGCGCTCGGCAAAGGCTTCGGCATGGACGCGCCCCTCGACCGGCACTTCGACCAGTCGCCGCGCCCAGGGGGCGACGAACAGCCGCTCGCGCTTCGGCGTGCCCCCCCCCTCGCTCATCGGCTCGTCGCGGCCGAGTTCGGCGAAGAACAGCGTCTCGCGCAGGTCGCGCGGCGCGCGGGGATGAACGGGCAATCCGAAGATCAGGTCCGGTGGCGTGCCGATCTCGGCGATCGTCCGTGCCAGAGTCCGGGCATAGGTGGCGACACCGGTGCCGCGCGGCATCGCGAGATTGAGGCCGTCGATGCCGATCCGGAATCCGCCGTCCCGTCCGGGGAAGCCAAGATCGCTCATCGGGTCAACACCAGCATCTGCTCGCGCACCGGCGATGCCCGCAGAATCTCCGCCGCGTCGGCCCGGCGCATCCCATGGTCGGTGTCGATGCGATGCAGCGCGAAACCCTCTCCGGCGATCGCCGCCAGGAATCCGCCGGGATCGGCATAGCGTATCGCTGCGAATTCGAGCAGCACGGTCATCGGACGCCCCTGATCGAGCAGGCCGCGCATGCCGCGCCAGATCGCCTCTTCCGACGCCTCCGCGTCGATCTTGACGAAATCGGCGCGGTCGAGCCCCGGAACGCCGTCGAGCCGACAGGTCCGCAGCGCGCCCGCCGGATCGCCCTCGGGGAGAATGCGGATATGGGCACCGCTCGGCTGAGTCGGCGGGACGACGAGCTCGGCGGCGAGACCCGCCGCGTCGAACACCGGATCGCCGTGCGATCGCACCTGCTCCGCAAAGCCGTTCACGCGCACGGAATCTTCGAGCATCCGCCGCAACGCCGGATTGGGCTCGAACGCGAGCACTCTGCCCGAGGGGCCGGCAAGGTCGGCCATCTGCAATGTGAAATAGCCGACATGCGCGCCGACATCGATACAGACGGCACCCGGCCGGATCAGTTGCGGCAGCAGCTCGGTGACCCACATCTCCCAGAAGCCGTCGAGCAGGAGATGCGCACCGATATCGACGTCGCGCGTATCGACGAACATCTTGTAGCGGCCGAGCACCCGGACCAGGGCGCGGCCATCGCCGAGATAGGCATTGGTGCAGAGGCTGCGGATGGCCGCCTCGTTCTCGGTGCGGTTGTGCAACCCCGGCCTCCGGCGGAACAAGGCGGGAAGCAGCGTCATGCGGCAAGCGCATCGGCATAGAGCGCGCCGAGCCGGCGGGCATAGAGCTCCTGCGTGAACATCCGGCTGCGCGTGAAACCCGCGGCGCGCAATCGGGCGCAGAGGATGTCGTCGCCGTCCAGGCGGCGGATCCCCGCCGCGATCTCATCGGGCGCCCGCGGATCGACGAGCAGCGCGGCATCGCCGGCCACCTCCACCGCCGCCTCCATGTCCGACGCAAGCACCGGGCACCCCAGCGCCATGGCTTCGACGATGGGCAGGCCGAATCCCTCGGCCAGCGAAGGAAACAGCAGCGCACGCGCCCGACGCATCATCCCGAGCAATTCGGCGCGCGGCACCCAGGGAACCCGGATAAGCGCAGGACAGGCGCGCAAAGTCGCTTCGAGACGCGCTTCGCCGGGTACTTGCGGGCCGACGACAACCAGCGGCAGCGCCGTTCCGCTCGCCGCATGGGCCGCGGCGAGCCGATCGAGATTCTTGCGCGCCTCGACCCGGCCGCAGAACAGGAAATAGCATCCGGAGCGCAGGCCCGGCGGCAAGGGCGGATCCACCTGAAGCGGCGCATCGAGCGCCTGCCAGGTGTTGACCACCCGCTCCTCGCCCAGCGCCAGCCGCTCGACGGCCTGGCGGCGGACGGTCTCGGACACAGTCACCAGCCGGTGCGCATGGCAGGCGATTTCGCCGAGCACGGCCGCGTGGCGCGCCGGCGAAATCGACGTGAGCTCGGGATCGGTGAGCGGTATCAGGTCATGCACCGTGTACAGGTTCCTGGCCCCGCGCGCATAGAGCGGCAGTGGATAGGTCCAGTGCATGACCTGGGGCGGCCGGGTGAACTCGACCGGCAACAGCCTGCGGTGCAGGTTGAAGAACACATGCGCCTCGCGGAACAGGTCGCACGCCGCCCATTGCACCGGCATTTCCTCGCCGCCGGGGTCCTGCGCCGCCGCGACCCGCGCTCCGGTACGCGTGGCGGCAAGCCAGCGGCCGAGCCGCGTGAAGCACGGCGCCTCGCCCGGCGCCTGGTCGCTCAGCAGCAGCAACGACGCTCCCGCCGCCGGCAGGCACGCCGCCAGCGTCCGCGCATAGGTCGCGACACCGGTCCCCGCACTTGCGCCGAGCATCCGCGTCTCGAGACAGACCTGCACCGGCGCGTCCTCGAACGAATCGACCCGGCGAACATAATTGGGATCGTAGAGCTGCCGAAGCCGCTCGATACCGGGGGCGCCCGCCTTCATCGCCGATCCTCGCGGCGCGAACGGGTCCATGATGCGCCGCGCCATCCCTCGCCGGTTTCGGTCACGCTGAAATCTGCTGGTCGCATTGTCTCGACGAAGCTCGGGCGGTGCGGCGATTTCCGCCGTTCCGGACTATCGAGATGTGCCCCGCCCCGACCTAGTCGTTTCCACAGGTACGCACCACTATCGACAAATCAGGCACCAAGGCCGAGCGCGCTGCTCCGCAGGTTCCGACGCCAGCGGCCCGGCGAAATGCCGAGCAGCCGAGTGAATGCCTTGGTGAAATGACTCTGATCGGCAAAGCCGCATTCGTCGGCGACCTTGGACAGCGGGATCGTCTCGTCGCGAAGCAGCGTGGTCGCCTGCGCGATCCGGCGCTGCATGAACCAGTGATAGGGCGACACCCCTTCGCTCTCACGAAAGCCCTTGATGAAGTGGCTGACCGACATGTCGAGCCGCCGGGCGACATCCGCCAGGGCAAGCCCGCCGGTCATCTGCGCAAGCATCATGTCCCGCGCGAGCTTGACCTGCCATGCCGCAAGATGCGCGCGCGTCCTGGGCCTGGGCGGAAGCGGCGGCGCTTCCGTGCGGTCCTCGCCGATCCGATGATGCTCGAACGAACCCGAAGGATATTCCTGATTCGCAACGGCGGGCGCTGCGATCAAAAAGGATTCCTCCATTGCGACCTCCTTGGAGCAAGGATGGGACCGGGCGCAGGGCACAGCCCGCGGCGCGCACCGGCACGCCACAGGGAAATCTCGCCCCCGGGGTTTCCCAGGAATCGGAAACTCGTGTTTCCTATTATGTAGACACCCCGGCCAAGATATTCTGGCAGATCACGCCGGAAAATTTCGACATTCCTGCGATATTTACCAATCAATATCGTCAATACCCGGGGTTAACTGAAACATATCAGAAATAAAATTGGAGATGATTGTTAATAACCAGGAATTATCGGCTATTTAATTGCCAACTATCCTATCGTAATTCTTGCAACCCATCGGATAATGCTTGCCAGTCCGAGGCCGGAGGCGGGCATCAATGCGTTATCCAGCGCCCTGCTCGCGAATCTTGCAATGACCCGAATAAAGATGCTTCTCGTCCCAGCTAACCGCATCGGTCGCCCTGGTCATGAACAGATCGATCAGCCCGGGCTTGGTCTGCGAGCGCTGGAGAATGATGAGGTTCACGAGCCCGTTCCCGATCGGCGTGGTCATCTCCACGCGCTCCGGCCAATAATCGACCACGCGCTCGAAAGGCTTGGCAGCCGCGCCTGCCGCTATTCCATCCGGATCGGCGACGATGCGCGTGCGCGGGTCGACCGGTTCCGGCGGCAGCGTCGAACGGGGGGGCTCGGCGGTGCGCACCGGGATCGACGGCAGGAACAGCGCAAGGCGATGATCGCCTTCATAGGTGAGCTCGGATGGCGCCTGCTCACGCGAAGGATTGAAATTGGTGATCCGGCCGAGCCGGCATTCGAGCAGGCGCTCGGGCAACATGCCTCCCCCTGTGGCCATTGGCTTGGCCTGAACCGGCACGGCTGCGGTCCGAACTGCGCTCGGCCCCGCCCCCGATGGCGAGGCCGCCGGCGTCGGGTGCGATGGGGCCCGCACGGGCTGACGCCAGGCCAGAGCAGACAGTCCCAGGAGGGAAACCAAGCCGAACACCGCGGCCTTGCCGATCATCTCACAGCTCCATGCTCATTGATGGCGGTTCAAATTTTGTGACAAGATGTGACAAATTCAGCGAATGGAATGCAGCAATATTCGTGATCTTGTAAAACACCTGCACTATTCAATCTTTCGCAGTTCGATATTTCGATAATATTACATCGATATATTTGCCGAATAATTCGCATGAAACTACGAGAATAACCCTCACTCGTGTGCACAATTTACGGCATGTACTCAATATATCAGGAAATATAGCGTGGGGCTCGCCAATAACTGGCAGGAAGGCGACACAAGAACGCACGACGCAGCGCCTTGCCGGACGCACCGCTTCCATTCGCATGCGCCCTGTTCGCCAGCGCGCGGATCGGGAAACCGGTGTGCCGGATCGATATGGCCGATCCTTTGCTTCGCCGTCATCGCAACCACTGCCCCGCACGCCCGGGCCCAGACCACCCCCTTCCCGATCGAGGACCGCGCGCAGGCCCTGGAATGCCTGACGCTCGCGATTGCCCATGAGGCGGGGCATGAGAGTCCGGAAGGCCAGCAGGCCGTTGCCGAGGTCGTTCTCAACCGCGTTCGCCACCCGGCATTCCCGAAATCGGTGTGCGGGGTGGTCTTTGCCGGCTCGACGCTGAAGACGGGATGCCAGTTCACCTTCACCTGCGACGGATCGCTGCGGCGACGCCTGTCCGACAAGGTGATGGCGCAGGCCCGCGCCGTCGCAGAGCAGGCGATTGACGGCCGCCTCACGCCGCTGGTCGCCGACGCGCTCAACTATCATGCGGATTATGTCTCGCCCTATTGGGCGCCGAGCCTCGATCGCGTGACCAAGATCGGCGCGCACATCTTCTATCGCCGGCGGGGCGGTCCGGCTCCGGCGATCGCGGCGCCCAATTTCGCCGGTGCGATGCCGGCCGCTGCCGCCGCGAGCGCGGCACCGCCTCCTCCATTCGCTCCCTGGGGCCTCGCCCCGCAGCCACCGGTGGCATCGCCACAGCCGCAGCGATAGCCGCATCAGCATGCGGCCACGTGGAAGTCCGCAGGGGCTTCGCCGGCGTGATGCCGTTCGTACATCGCGGCATAGGCCGCCTCGAGCTTGCGGGCCATGGCGGCGGGATCGAAGAGCTGCGACGGCGCACGGTTTGCCAGCAGGCGGGCACGGATTCGCTCCAGCCGCCCGGGATCATGGGCCAGCGCGATCGCCTGCTCCTCATATTCATCGAGATTGCTCACGATCAATTCCGCTGCGTCCATCGCCATGAGCAGGCTGGCGGCAACGCGCGCGGCAAAGCTTCGCCCCGCGCAAGTCAGTATCGGCAGGCCGACGCGCAGGGCATCGCTTGCCGTGGTATGGGCGTTGCACGGCAGGGTATCGAGGAAGAGATCGGCAAGTTGCAGCCGATCGAGATGGCGCTCGCTGGGCTCGGTGCCGGCGAAGACGATCCTGGCGGGATCGACGCCGGCCCTGGCCGCGCTGCGCGCCAGGCTTTCGCGGGCGCCTGCATGGTTCACCCACAACCACAGCACGCTCGATTCCACTGCCCGCAGGATCACCATCCAGCGCGCGAAGACCTCGGGCGTGATCTTGTAGTTCTGGTTGAAACAGCAGAAAATGAAACCCTGGCCGGGCAACCCGGCTTCGGACCGCGTGATCCGCCGCGACACCGGTTTCAGGCTCGCATTCGCCTGATAGCTGCCGGGCAGATAGGCGATCCTTTCGGAGATGCCCTCGCGCGCGCCGGGATGAACCACGACCTAGTCGGCAATCAGATAATCGATCGAAGGGGCGCCCGAAGTGCCGGGATAGCCGAGATACCCAGCCTGCACGGGCGCAGCCCGCTCGGCAAAGATGCCGAAGCGGCAATTCTGGGTATAGCCCTTCAAGTCGATCGCGATGTCGATCTCGCGTTCGCGGGCAACCTGCGCGACGGCTGCATCTTCCTTCAACCGAACATCGACAAAGGCGTCGAACCCCTTCTCGACTCGGGCACGCCAGGAGTCTCCCCTGCCGTCGCCGAACCAGAATGCAGTGAGCTCGAAGCGATCGCGATCATGCGCCTCGAGCGTCTCCATGAACAATTGCATCGTCGCATGATGATGAAAATCCGCCGAGAAATAGCCGAGCCGGATTCGCTCGTGGCGCGGATACCGCCCGGCGAGCGGCACCGCCGGAACACGCGGATGGCTGTTCGCGAGGATGCGGGAGCATTGAAGCTGGAGCTCGGGATCGTCGGCCAGCGCCAGCACAGGGAAGGACAGCGCGCCCTGGCTGCCGACAGCCGCAGCACGCCGGACCGCAGCGAGCTGCCCCTCGAAATCCTCCCATTGCGACAGGTGCATCGCGGCATGAAGGCGGACCGCGGATTGCTCCATCCGGGGATCGAGGGCCTTGGCCCGATCGAAGGCCCGCAGCGCCTCGGCATGCTCCGCGCGCCCGACCAGCAGGAAACCGCGCTGTTGATGCGCGGCCGCGTTGCCCGGATCGACCGAAAGCAGATGATCGTAGCAGATCAGCGCGCTCTGATGCTGGCCGAGTTCCTCCAGCGCCCGGGCAAGCCCGCGGAGCGCCGCCACATTGTCGAGCTCGATCGTCAGGATGCGCTGATAGCAGCGGCCCGCTTCATCGAAGCGGCGCTGCTGTGTGAGCAGGGTGGCATAGCGTTGCAGCGTGGCGACCCGATCGGGCTCACGCTGCAACGCGCGGCCAAAGCAGCGCTCCGCTTCGTCGAACCGCTCGAGCCGGAAGAGCGATGCGCCGAGATTGGTCAGAAGCTCGACCTGCCCGGGATCGATCGCCAACCCCTGCTCGAATGCTTCGATCGCTTCTTCCTGGCGATCGAGAAGGGATAGCGCCGTTCCTCGGTTGCAGAGCATCTCGATATTGCGCGGCTCGATCGCCAGCGCCCGCTCGAACCCCCGCAACGCCTCCCGGTGACGGCCCAGCGCCGCAAGCGTGCGCGCGCGCAGGTCGTGCGCGGCCGCGAGGTTCGGCAGGCGCGCGATCACATCGTCGAACGCCTCCAGCGCCTCCCCGAACCGGCCCAGCTGGCGAAGCAGGCCCGCGCGATTCTGGAGCGCATCGAGATTGTCCGGCGCGATCAGCAGCGCGCGCGCGATGCTCTCCAGCGCCGGCTCGAACGCCCCCGAGGCAGCGAGCGCGGCACCCCTGCGATCATGCGCTTCGGCACATCGCGGATCGAGCGCAAGCGCATGGTCGTAGCTCGCGATCGCCGCGGCGAGCTGGCCGAGACCGGCAAGCGCGTTGCCGCGTCGGCAAAAGGCTTCGGCATTGGCAGGATCGAGCGCCACCGCGTCGTCGAGCGCGCGCAACGCATTCGCCGGCTTGCCCTTGGCGAGGAACATGGCACCACGCGCGAGCAACGCCTGCACCTGGGATTGCCGGCCGCCCTTCAGGACATTCGAACCCGCCATCGCCTCACCTCCCTTCGAACGCTTCATTCATAGGCCCGCACGACATAGGGCCGTTCGGAAATGCCCGTGATCTCGGCGACGAGAGTCCGCGCGGCACGGCCGCCACCGGGCAAGGTCGCCAGCACTTCGATCGAGACCGGCCGGTCGACGAGCGAGGGCGTGCTGGCGAAAGCCAGCGCCGTCCGCTGCCCGCCAAGCGCGCGCGCGCGTTCGATGGCTTGAGGGCCGTCGCCGCCGGCCTCCATCACTGCGAGCGCGCGCGGATCCGCATATTGCGCGTCGAAGCCGCTGCGCAGCGTGTAGGTGGTGACATAGGGCCGGATGCGCGCGACGATCACGGGATCCAGGCCGCGCACCAGCGCGAGCTCGTCGATCGAAGCGAGGCGCGCGCCCGGCGGGCGAATGCCGGCGGCGCTATAATAGGGATCCTCGGCGCCGAAGGGGCGCTTGATCTCGTCGTCGTCGATCCAGTCCAGGAGGGAGTCGCGCGCGATCAGCAGCCGCTCGCCTTCCAGGCCAGCCTGTTCGAGCAACCGAGTCGCCTGGGGCTCGTCGAGCAGGCCGAGCGGCACCTTGCCGCGCTCGTCCCGCACGACGATCCGGAGCTCGGCTTCGCCGAAGCGCAGCGCGTGAACAGCGCCGTCCGCGGCCCAGCGCTGCGTGGGATCATTGCCCAGGATCTTGCTCAGCCCGAACGCGATCCCCGCATCGGCGGCGGCCACCGCCTGCATCTGCGCCTGCTCAGCCCCGGCATCCGCCAGTCCCATGCGAGCCGTATCCAGCACCGCCAGCGCCATCGTCGCGAACACGGCGATGCTCGCCACCGCTGCGACAAGGGCATAGCCCTCCTCGCCCTCGCGGCTCACGGGATCCGCCCCTCGGTGCGGAACGGCTCCAGCGTGCGCAGCTTGGCGCGGAGCTCCTCGGTGACGGCGCGGCCATCGTCGGGGGTGCGGATCACATGGGGCTTGAGCAGCACAATCAGCTCGGTGCGCTTCTGCCCATTGTTGTGGCTGCCGAACAGGCCGCCGATGACCGGGATGCGCGACAGGATCGTCATGCCGTTCTTGCCCAGGCTCTGAGAGTCGCGGAACAACCCGCCCAGCGCGATCACTTGCCCGTCCTGCACCGCGACCGAAGTCGAGATGCGCCGAGTCGAGATGGTGGGCGAGGCCGGAGTCTTGTCGCCGGCCGCGCTCGGGGCGTTGACGTTGACGTCGCTCACTTCCTGCGAGATGTCGAGCAGCACCAGCCCGCCGGCATTGACCCGCGGTGTGACCTTGAGGATCACGCCGGTATCGCGATAGCTGATCGAGTTGACGATCGGCGCGTTGGGATTGTCGACGCTGACCGCGCTGCCCGACGAGACCGGCACCTGGTCGCCGACCTGCAGCGCTGCGGTCTGGTTGTTGAGCGTGACCAGCTTCGGCGCCGAGACGACCTTGATGTTGGTACGCTGCTCGAGCGCGTTGAGCGCCGCCGTGATGCTGCTGCCCGCGAGGAAATAGGAAAAGCCCGCCTGGGTAGCGCCGGTCGGCATGGCGGCCCCGTCGGTCAGCCGGAAATTGCTGTTGCCGGTCAGCCAGTTCCACTGGACGCCGTACCGCAGCGTATCGGTAAGCGACACTTCGGTGATCGCCGCCTCGATCATCACCTGCTGGGGCGGCAGGTCGAGACGGCGCAGGGCGTCCTCGATCATAGCATAGTCGCGTGGCGTGCCATAGACCACGACGGCGTTGTTGACTTCGTCCGCGGTGATCTTGCCGCCGGAAGCCGTGGCGTCGCGCCCGACGCCGCCCGGCTCGGCGGAATTCGCGGCGCCGCTCGCCGGTTTGGCAGCGTCGGGCTTGGGGGCCGGAGACGCGGTACGACTCGTCGCCTGGTCGCTGGCGGCGAAGGGATCGCCGTTTCCGCTGTCCTCCTCGCCGCCGCCGCCAAAGGCGCGGTTCAGCGTGCGTGCCAGATCGCGCGCGCGACCATTCTGGACGCGATACACGAAGATCCGGCGCTCGTTGTTCTCGCCCTCCCGATCAAGCACTTCGATCCAGCGACGGACGTCGTCGAGATACTGGCGCTGCGTGCTGACCGCGAGGATGCCGTTCAGCCGCTCCATGGTGATCAGCCGAACCAGCCCACGCGTCGGCGCATCGGCTGCGTTGATCAGCTTGTCCAGCTCGGGAACGATCAGCCGGGCGTCGGTCCGCTCGGGGACGAACAGCGCGAAACTCATGTTGCGCAGCCAATTGACGTCGAACTGCCGGATCAGGTCGCGCGCACTCGCGCGCTGGCCGGTGGTGCCCGCGATGGTGATCCGCCCGCCCGCCCCATCGACACCGGCGACCACTCCGGGCAACGCGCCGTCGATCACCTTCTTCAGTTCCTCGGCATTGATGAATGCGAGCGTGACGATTTCGGTGCCAAACCCGATCGCATCGGGCGCGACGGGCGCCTGGGCAGCGGCCAGCATGCGCACGGCATAGCCATTGCCGACCGGCACGAGCGCCAGGTTGGCGGCGCGCAGCCCAGCTTCGAACAACGGGATTATCTCGGACCGGGCGACCGTTCCCGGCGTGACCAGCGAGACCTGGCCGGTCACCCCCGGTTCGACCGCGACCGCGATCCCCGTGGCTTCCTGGACCGACATCGCCACGGCACGCACATCGGCGCGCGGCAGGTTGATGCTGATATTGCCCGGCCTGACCGGGCGAGCGCGCGGTACGGCAGGGCCCGGCGGCGAGCTTTCGCCGCCCATGATCGTCGCGCGCACCTGTGGCGCCGCTTGCTCCGCCTCGGCCACGATCGGCGGCGCCTGCGGGACCGCGATCGGTTGGGGCGGCGGGCCGCCCGCACAGCCGGCGATGGCGAGGGAGAGCCCCGCCGTCCCTGCTCCAAGCTTGCGACGCGCGTCCATCATTGTTCTCCCTTGCCGGATGCCGTGGTGACCGGCCCGCCGGGGCCGAAGCGGACCTGCATCCGCTCGCCGCCCCGCGACAGCGCGACCTCGTCGCGGGTCACGCTGCGCAGCTGCCAGCCGCCGAGCCGCTGGCCCGGCGCGGCACGGAACGTCCGCTCGCCCGGCCCCTGCACGATCGCGTAGATGGCGGCATTGACCTGGACGACGCCGACCACCGCGTAACCGCCAAGCTGCCCCTGCCCCGCCGCCGCCTCCTTCGGCTCGGCAAGGACCGGCATGAACATCGCTCGCCGCGCGATCCCCGGATCGACGAGTGCGACCGGGGGCTGGATCGCCACGCGCCCGTCCACCGGCGCGCCGCCGCGCACCGGCCCGGCCATCGGCAGGTCGATCTCGTTTCCGGCGAGCAGCTGGAACGCCAGCGCCGCGCCAAGCAGCAGCGCGAGCGCCAGCGGCAGCATCGACGACCTATCGAGCGGCGACAGGGCGAATGGGGATCGAAGCTTCAATTTCCACATCCATGACTGGGGATTGGCCGGGCACGATCGTGTTGCCCGCACTGAGGCTGACCGTCTCGACGACGAGCCAGGGCGGCTGGTTCTGCAGTCGGGCCAGCGCGGCGGTGAGCTGGGACAGAGTCATCCGCGCCGCGCCGCGCGCCCGCGCCCAGCCCGGGCGGCCTTCGGCATCGCCTCCCTCGCGGAAAGTGCCGCCTGCCCCTTCGACCGCGCCCTGCAATCGCTCCTTGAGCCACTCGCGGCCCGCATCGACATTGGGCACGCCGGCTACGAAGGATGCAGTTGCGGCGCGCGCAGCCTCCGCCTGGCGCCGCAGCCGCGGGATCGTCGCGATGGTCCGAACATTGTGCGCATAGGTCAGCGCGAGCCGGGCCAGCCGCTCCGCGCGCGCCTGGAAACCGGCGACGATCGGGGCGACGATCAGGAAATGGGCCGTGGCGACGGCCCCGGTGAGGATCAGCAGCGCGACGAGGCGCCTTTCGCGGGTGGAGACCGGACGCATCATCGCGCGCCCATCCTGGCGGAGAGGTCGAATGGCTCACCGGCGGGTACGGCCGCCTCGCTGCTCTCGCCCATGGCGCGGACGCCGGCGAAGCGGCCCGAACGGCGCAGCGCCGTCGCCACGTCGGCACGTGCCGGGCGATAGCCGGTAAGCCGCACCCCCTCGCCGTCCCAGACGAAGCGCTGGAGCCAGGCTCCCTCTGGCAGTGCATCGCTCACCGCCGCGATCACCTGCAGCGGGTCATGCGTATGCCGCAGCGCGCGCGAGCGGGCG
>JAAGWI010241296.1:0-17108 GCA_012274505.1 Galium porrigens var. tenue
GTGCGTGGCGCGCTTCGATCGCACCCGCGCTCGGCGGCACTCCAAGTTTCCACCTTTGCTGGGCCGGCGGCGTCAATATCAAGGGCTTGCCGGGCTCCCTGCCCAGCGTCGCGACGCATTCAGCGGGCCCCGTCATCCCCGCACGGGCGGGGACCCGGGATAGCGCGGGATATCGGCGCCACGCACGAATGCCATGCGGAGGGGCAGGGCCTGCTGCCCCCGCTCCGCCCCTTGGCCATGGATCGTCGGCTGGGCAGGTATGGCGAAACGAAATCAAGGTCTTGATCGAGCCTCGACTCCGGCGCGGGCCGAAGCACCGGGCACGCGGGCGACCAATGGTCCCATATCGGATCGAGTATGCCGTGCTTTTACCGTTCACGAAGCGCGAAACGTCATCCGAGAGAAAATGGACCAAAACGAATGTAAATCGATTCGGACTATTGAAGTATGACAGATGATTGCAGGCTTGATGCGGGTAATATCCGCGAATCGCGGCGTTTCCATGCTCGTATCGTGAGTGAAACATGCTGAAATATTTCTTTCACGACGGCACTTGACGGAGAATATCGGTATCTGTCTCATATCGAGACAGTAACCGGGGGGTGGTATGTCGGGTCTCGTCGATGCGGCGACGGATATTCTTAGTGCGTCTGAAAGAAAGCTGGAAGTGGCGGCGCACAATGTCGCGAACGTTTCCACACCCGGGTTCAAGCGGCAGATAGGATTTTCGCAGCTTCTCCAGGCTTCGGAGAGCGATGTGCGGCCGCTGCCCGAAGTTGCGGTCCGCCGTAACTTCACGCAGGGCAAGCTCACCGAAACTCGCAATCCGTTCGACCTTGCGATCAGCGGCGACGGGTTCTTCCAGCTCCGTGCCGGCGATCGCCTTGTCTATTCGCGCCAGGGCCAGTTCCGGCTCTCGGCGGAGGGTAACCTGGTCACGCCGCAGGGTTATGTGCTGCAGCAGCAAGGGGGAGGGGACCTGGTGCTCGATCGCGAGGCGGCAACCATCCAGCAGGACGGAACGGTGATCGAGGACGGTCGCCCGGTTGCGCGGATCGAGCTGTTCGCGGCCAGCGATCCGCAGGCGCTCGAGCCGGTCGGCGAATCCTATTTCTCCGCGGGGCCGGGTGCGATGGATTCAGTTGGCGGCCCGGTGATCCGCCAGGGCCTCGTGGAAAGCTCGAACGTCGAGATGGGCGAGGAGATGGTCGCGATGATGGCCGCGCTGCGCCAGTCGGAAGGGGGCGCTCGCCTGGTGCAGGTCTATGACGACCTGATCGGCCGCGCGATCTCCAGCCTGGGCCAGACGCGATGAGCGACGCCTTCTACGTGGGGGCGGTGGGCCTCCAGGCCCAGCAGCGCGCGCTGGACGGCATCGCGAACAACATCGCCAATGTTAACACGCCGGCGTTCAAGCGCGTCCAGCAGCGCTTCTCGGACGTGGTCGCCAGCCGCCCGCAGGACGTGGCGACGCCGGACCTGCGCCGCCCGCCTGCCGACACTGCCGGTGTGATGCTCGACACGCAGTTCATGCTGAACGAGCAGGGCCAGCTCGAGCGCACGGGGCAGCAGCTTGATGTCGCGATCGACGGCCGGGGCTTCATCGAGCTGATGGGGCCGGGGGGACAGACGCTGCTGTGGCGCGGCGGCGCGCTCAAGGTGAATGACGATGGCCAGCTTGCAACCAGCCACGGCATCGCCCTGCGTGCCGCGATCACGGTGCCCGGCGACGCCGGCGCGATCGAAATCGGCAAGGATGGCGTGGTGCGCGTGCGCGTGCCGGACAGCGTCGATCCGGTCGAGCTGGGGCAGCTTCAGCTGGTCCGGGTCAACGATCCATCGGCAGTCTCGCGGCTCGACGGCGGCCTCTATCGCGTCGATGATGCCGGCGCGCTCAGCGAGGCGGTGCCGGGAGAAGACGGCACGGGCATGCTCGTCCAGGGCTCGATCGAGCAATCGAACGTGGCGCTCACCGACGAGATGGTGCGGCTCATGCTCGTCCAGCGCGCCTATGCGGCAAATGCCCAGATCGTGCAGGCCGCCGATCAGCTGATGGGCATCGCGAACGGCCTGCGGCGCTAGCAACATGGCAGGGGGAATCGTCATGGGGCTGGCGCTCGTCGCTGCTATGGCCGGGGACGGTGCCGTGGATGTCACGGTCAGGCCCGTGGTCCGGCTAGGTTCGGCGCAACTGCGCGTCGGCGATCTGGTCACGGCGCGCGACGGGAGTTTGCCGGCGCGCCTCGCCGATCTGGTGGTGGCGCGGTTGCCGCGCGGCGCGGCGGTGCTTGCGCTGCCGGCCCGCGATCTCGCCGCGCTGGTGCGTCGCCGGGTGCCCGGGTTGCGCGTGTCCCTGCCGGCGACGGAGACCGTCCGGATACGCGTTGCGATCGCGGCGGGCCCCGGCCATGACCCTGGCGCCTGCTTCGCGGCGGCCACTCGGATCCCGGCAGGTGCCGCCGTCACGGCCGGCGACGTGATTGCGGCAACATGCCGTGGCACGACACCGGCGACGCTGCGCTATGGTCGGGACGGGCTGGCGGTGACGCGCGACGCATTGCCGGCGGGGGCCTATCTCGGGCGGGTGGCTGCGCTCCCGCGGAATGCGATCGGCAAGGGCGCGCCGCTCACGCTGCGTTCGGTGGCGGGCCCTGTGACGGTCGAGCGCAGGGTGACGACGATGCAGCCGGGCCGCGCCGGCGCCCGCCTGTTCGTGCGCGACGCAGAAGGCAAGGTCTTCGCCGCGCCGCTCGCCCTGGCCGGCCAGGAGGGTGCGCGATGAGGCTTCCGCTGGCAACCGCCGCGATGGCCCTACTCTTCGCGACGCCGGCGGCCGCCCAGGATCTCTACAAGGGCGGGAACTGGTCCTCGATGGCCGCGGATCGCCGCGCCAGTGGCGTGGGCGATGCGATCACGGTGGTCGTCCAGCAGGCGGCCGAGGCTTCGAACACCACGCAGAACGCCACCCGCAAGAGCACCGATCTGTCGGGCGGGCTCAACGCCGGCTCGATCAACGAGAGCGGCCAGCTTTCCTTCGGGGGCGGCTATACCGGGCGGGGCGAAGTGCGCCGCAGCGAGCGGCTGGTGGCGCAGCTGAGCGTCACGATCGAGCAGGTGCTGCCCAATGGCGATTATCTTATCGTCGGCGAGCAGCGCCTTCATGTGAACGGCGAGAAGACGCTGATCGCCGTGCGGGGGCGGATCCGGCCCGAGGACATTCGCAGCGACAACAGCGTGCTGTCGAGCCGGATCGCCGATGCGCAGATCAACTATGACGGCAAGGGCTTCGTCTCGCGCAGCGCCAGGCCGGGGCTGCTCAACCGCATCTTCTCGCTGCTGGGGCTGGGCTGATGCGCGTCGCCGGAACCGTTTCCGTGGCGGCCCTTCTCCTGGCCGTGGCGATGCCGACCGCTCCCGCCATGGCCCAGTCGGTGCCGCTCAAGAGCCTGGGCAGGTTCGACGGCTGGCGCGAGAATGCGCTGGTGGGCTATGGCCTGGTCACCGGCCTTGCCGGATCGGGCGACACGCGCCGCAGCGTGGTGACGCGCCAGGCGCTGCGGAACGTGCTGAGCCGCCTGGGCACCAGCGTCAGCGAGGATCAGCTCAGCAGCCGCAACGTCGCGGTGGTGATGGTCACCGCGGTGCTGCCGCCTTCGGCCAATGTCGGTGACCGGATCGACGTCACTGTCTCCTCGATCGGCGACGCTCGCAGCCTGGCAGGCGGCACGCTGATCATGACGCCGTTGCTCGGCCCGGACCAGCGCACCTATGCGCTGGCACAGGGGCCGCTGCTCGTCGGAGGCTATCGCTTCGATGCCGATCTCAATCAGCAGCAGCGCAACTACCCGACCACCGCGGTGCTTCAGGGCGGCGGCACAATCGAAGCGCCGGTCGAGTCCGCAGTGTTGCGGGGCGGCAACGAGATTGCGTTCCTGCTCGCGAATCCGAGTTTCTCGACGTCGCAGCGCATTGCCGATCAGATCAATGCGCGGTTCGGCGATGGCACTGCGCTTGCCAGGAATGCCGACGAAGTGCGCATTCATTTCACCGGCGTGCCCGGCGAGGTCACCGGCTTCGTGGCGCAGCTCGAGAATGTCCGGGTCGAGCCCGCCGTCTCGCCGCGCATCGTGATCAACGAGCGCACCGGCACGGTGGTGGCGGGCGGCGACGTGATGATCTCGAGCGTCGCGATCGCGCAGGGCGACATCAAGGTGACGGTGACCGGCGAGCGCAGCGCATCGCAGCCCGGCGGCGGCTTCTATGGCGGCTTCGCGAGCGACGTCAGCAGCCTGGTCGTCACCAATACCAAGCTCGAAGTGGCCCAGGGGGTGGGGGACAAGTCGTTCCGCTTTCCCAACACTTCGGTCGCCGACCTCGTCCAGGCGCTGTCGCGCGCGCATGTCGATACGCGGCGCATGATCAGCATCCTCCAGGCAATCAAGACCGCGGGCGCGCTGCACGCGGAAATCATCGTTCAGTGAGCGTGAAAAGGGTGGGGAAATGGAGAGTATTTCAACGGCGCTGATCGCCAAGGCGCTCGACGGGCTTACCGCGCGCTATCAGGCGACCGCGCAGAACATCGCCAACGCGAACTCGCCCAATTACCGGCCGATCCGCGTCACTTTCGAGGACAGGCTGCGCAGCGCGGCGGCGCAGGGCGGCGGGGCGATCGCGGGAGTCGAACCCAGGATCGAACTCGAGCCGATGCCGCGTGTCGCCAGCGAGATGCGGCTTGATCTGCAAATCGCCAACGCCTCGCAGACCGCGATGCGCTATGGCGCGCTGCTCTCGATCCTCGGTCGGCAAATGGACCTGGCCCGCACCATCGTGTCGGGAGGCCGCTGAGATGGACGCCATCGCCATCAGCCGCACCGGCCTGGACGTCGAGTGGCAGCGCCTTCAGGTGATCGCGCAGAACCTCGCCAACATCAATACGAGCCGCACCGCTTCGGGAGAGCCGTTCCATCCGCTGCGCCTGCTGTCCGGGCCGCAGGTCGATTTCGCGCATCTCGTGCAAGCGGGCGACAAGGTGCCCGGCGGAGTCGAGGTGCTCGGGCTCGAGCCGATGGCGGCGGGCACGCGCCGTGTCCATGAACCCGGCCATCCGCATGCCGATGCCGATGGCTTCGTCACCTATCCGGATGTCGATCACGCATCCGAGATGACGCTGCTGATCAAGACCTCGCGCGCCTATGAGGCCAATCTCACCGCGATGAGCATCGCGCAGCAAATGTATTCGCGCGCCGCCGAACTGGGCAAGCAGGCATGACCGGGATCGAGGGGATCGCGGCGATCGGCCACGCCGACGCGGCACCGATCGCCATGCGTCTGGGCGAGGCGACTGCGACGGTCGCGCAGCCGGCTGGAGGCGCCGGTTTCGGTGAAGTGCTGATGAGCGGGCTGCGCGGCGTCGATCAGAAGATCGCCACTGCCGACAAGCTCGTCCAGCAGTTCACCATCGACGATTCGGTGCCGGTACATCAGGTCACCATGGCGCTGGAACAGGCCCGGCTTTCGGTGGAACTTGCGATGCAGGTCCGTTCGCGGATCGTCGAGGGCTATCGCGAAATCATGAACATTCCTCTCTGACCGGCTGATTTCCGATGGAAAACCCTGTTCCTGCTCCTGCCGCCCCGCGCGGACAGCTATACCTGCTGGGCGGCGTCTTCGCGCTCGTCCTGCTGCTGCTCGCGATCGGATATTTCCTGTTCCTGCGCACCGACTATGCCGTGCTCGCGCAGGGGCTGCGCCCGACCGACGCCTCGGCGATCGTCGCCGAGCTCGACAAGCGTGGCGTCCCCTATCGCCTGCGCGACGGCGGCGCGACCATCCTGGTGCCGGAGGGGCAGGCCGACGCCACGCGCGTCGCGATCGCCGGATCGGACGCGGCGGCGCGCGGCCAGATCGGCTTCGAGCTGTTCAACAAGTCCGACATGGGACTCACCAACTTCGCGCAGAAGATCAACTATCAGCGCGCGTTGCAGGGCGAGCTGGTCCGCACCATCACGGCGATGGAGGGCGTGGAGACGGCGCGCGTTCATCTCGCGCTGCCCGAAAAGGCGCTGTTCCGCGGCGATCGGGTCGAACCCAAGGCGGCCGTGACCGTCACGATGAAGCCGGGCCAGACGGCCGATCCGGCACGCGTCGCGGGGATCCAGCAGCTGGTTGCCGCCGCGGTTCCCGACCTGCCCCAGAGCAAGGTCGTGGTCCTCGATGCTGCGGGGCACGTGATCAGCCCCGCGCCGGTGGTGGAAAGCGCCCCGGGTGCCGAGCGTCCCGCCGATATCGAGGAGCGCGGGGCGGTCGAGAATTATTATCGCGCCCGGGCGCGCGGCGCCGTCGAGCGGCAGATGCCGGGCGTGCGCTTCGCGCTGCGGGTCCTGCTCTTTCCGAACGGTGCGGCGTCCGCCGGAGGAACCGGGGACGGAGAGCCGGCGACGGTGCCCGCCGCCGGCTGGACACCCTCCGGCGATGGCGCGGCGCGCAATTTTCGCCTGCGTATCCTGTTCATCAGCGAGACTCCGATCAACCCCGAAGACCAGCAGGTTGCGCGGGGCGCCATCGTCCAGGCCACGGGGCTGAACGATCAGGCCGGCGACAGCCTGTCGTTCGAGATCGGGCCGATCGACCAGCCTGTCTCCGCTCCTCCCGTCGCGCAGCCCAGCTATGCGGCGGCGAGCGCGCCCGCGGCAACTGCGCCGGTGCCGGCGCAGGTCTTTGCCTGGCCGCCGATCTGGCTGTGGATCGTTGCCGGCATTGCGATGGCGGCGGTGCTGGTCTGGCGCTTCGGCGGTTCGCGCGGCCGGATGAGCGGCGAGGAACAGGAGGCGTTCGCGCAGCGGCTGCGCCGCCAGCTCAACATGACAGAGGAAGCCGGCGATGCTGCTGCCTGAAGCCCGGCTCGACATATTGATCGACGAACTGCGGGGCATGCCCGCCGCCGATCGCAGGGCCGTGCTTGCGAAGCTGGGCGTCGAGGAGCGCCGCCGCGTCCGCGCGCGGCTCGCCGCGCCGGCAGGCGGGCCCGTGGAGCCGGTCTCTCCCTATTCGGCCGATATCGCCGCACGGCTGGAGGCGAGCGATACCGGGCTCACCGTGGCGGGGCGGCGTGCGCTCGATGCGTTCCTGGCGCCGGCGGGGAAGGGCGCGACGCGCGCCGAACCGAATCGCGGCTTGTCGCTGGCCCAGACGATGGGCGGGCTGCTCCGGCCGCGCGGCAAGCCGCTGTGACGATGCTCATCAAGTCGGATGCCGCCGTCGCGGTGCGCAGCTTCATCGGTGGCTCCAGGCTATCGGTGGAGGCGAACGACGCGCCGATGCCGGATCCGCGCGATATCGAGCGCGCGCAGCTGATCGCCGAGATCGAGCGGTTCCAGCGCCAGCGTGCGGAGGATGCGGCGGCCGCCAAACGCGCAGTAGAGGCGGCGCGCGAGGAAGGCCGGCGCGAGGGGCTGATCCAGGCCGAGCGGCGGGAGGCCGATGGAATCGCGGCGCTTCGCAGGGGGGTGGATCAGGCCCGGGCCGATTTCGCCGCGCGGCTGGAAGCGCTCGATCGGCTCGCTCCGCAGCTCGTCCGCGCCGCGCTCGCCAAGCTGTTCGCCGATGGCGAGGATTGGGCCGCCCCGGCCGAGGCGATGATCGCGCGTCAGCTCGCCGCCCTGCATCGGTCGAGTGTGATCGCAATTCATGTGAGCCCCGAGGATTTTCCGGATGCCGCCGCGCTCGCCGGGCTTTCGGACGGGCTTGGCGCCGAAGGGCTGCGCATCCAGACTGATCGTGCCTTGCGTGCCGGTGCGAGCCGGATCGAATGCCGGCTCGGGCAGATCGATCTCGACCTGCGCACCCAGTGGCAGGCGCTGTCGGCGCTGCTTGCCGAGATGGCCGGATGACGGATCATCCCTTCCTTCAGCGGCTGCGCGACCTGGAGCTGGTTCGCCCCGTCGGCTTCGTGCGCAAGGTCGCGCATGGCCATTTCGAGGCTACGGGCCCGGCCTGCACGGTGGGGGATCTTTGCGAGGTGGCCGGGGAAGGCGGCGCTGTCTGCGTCGAGGTTGCCGCGGTCGACGAGGCCGGGCTGATCCTGGTGCCGCTCGAGCAGAATCGCCAGGTGCGTCCGGGCGCACAGGTGACTGCGCTGCCCGGGGGCGGGGCGGCGGCGGTGGGCGACGGCTTTGCCGGCCGCGCGATCGATGCGTTCGGACGCCCGTTCGACGGCAAGGGCGATGTGGCCGTGGCGGCCCGGATTCCGCTTGCCGGATCGGTGCCTCGCCCGCTTGATCGTGCGGCACCGGCGAACATGGTGAAGACCGGCCTGCGCGCGATCGACGGGCTGCTGACGCTCGGCGAGGGGCAGCGCGTCGGCATCTTTGCGGCGGCGGGCGTTGGCAAGACCAGCCTGCTCGAGCAGCTTGCGGGGCAGATCGAATGCGACCGGGTGGTGCTGTGCCTGGTCGGCGAGCGCGGCCGCGAGGTCGAGGCGATCTGGCGAACGCTTTCCGCGCGCGTCGATGCGGAGCGCTTCACGCTGGTCGCCGCGACGTCCGACGAGACCGCGGCGCTGCGTGCCCGCGCCGCCAATGTCGCCTCGTGCCTGGCCGAGCATTGGCGCGATCGCGGCGAGCATGTGCTGCTGGTGGTGGATTCGGTCACGCGCCTCGCCATGGCGCTGCGTGAGATCGGCCTTGCCGCCGGCGAGCCGCCCACGGTGCGCGCCTATACGCCGAACGTCTTCGCCGCGCTGCCGCGGCTGGTCGAGCGGTGCGGCGCCACGGGTCGCGGCGCGATCACGGCGGTGATGACCGTGCTCAGCGAGACCGACGATGTCGACGACCCGATCGTCGAAGTGATGAAGTCGCTGCTCGACGGCCATGTCGTGCTGTCGCGCACGCTGGCGGAGCGCGGCCATTTCCCGGCGATCGACGTGTCGCGCAGCATCAGCCGTCAGGCTGCGCGGCTGATGGAACGCCAGCATGCCGCCGCGGCGCGCGCAGCCGTCACCCAGCTCGGCGTCTATGACGAAGCGCGGGTGATGATCGAAAGCGGCGTCTACAAGAGCGGCGCCAATGCCGAGATCGATCAGGCGATCGCGATGCGCGCAAAGCTGATGGCATTCCTGCGCCAGGGGCAAAGCGAGAATTCGGCCTTCGCCGATACGCTTTCGGGCCTGCGCGCGGCGATGGGGAGCAGCGGCCATGCATGATCGCCGCGCCCATCGCGCGCTTGCCGACATCGCCGCGCTCCGCGCCGCGCAGCGGATGGCCGCGCATCAGGAGCTGGCGGCGGCCCAGGAGCGCGAGGAAGAAGCCGCGGATGCGGCGCGGCGTGCGGACCAGCGCACCGAAATAGCCGCGCGGGCCTGGGACGCGCATCTCGGCGGCACGGAGTTCGCGCTGGAGTTCGCCCGCGCGCTCGCCGGAGAGCTTGTCGAACATGGCCGCGCGAGCGCGGCCGCGCAGGCATATCGCGAGCAGATGGCCGAGGCGAGCGCGACTGCGGAGCGGGCCTGGCACGACGGCGACGCGCATTGCCGGCTCGCCGATCGCGCGCTCGACACCAGTCGCCGCGCGCGCCGCCGCGACCGCGACGAAGCGCGCTCGATGCGCTGGCCGACCGCTTGGCTTCGAATTGGAGGCGATCATGATTGGACCCGTGCCGCATGCCGGCCCCGTGCCGCCCGAGGGGCGCGGCGATTCCGCCGATCCACAGCACGGAGAGGCGCCGAGCGACCTGTTCGCGCAGCTGCTCGGTGCAGGGGGAATGCTCGCGGGAGGGCAGGGGATGCCCGGCGACCTGCCTTCCCCATCGGCGCCGGACGCCGCGATGCTCGCGCCGGGGCAGGATGCGGCCGCGAAGCCGGGGCAGCAGGAGTCCGCGCCGCTCGCCCATAGGTTCAACCAGAACGGCTTTTTCGGCCATGCGGGCGAGACACCCGAGCTGGCCGTGACGCTGGCGCGTGAGGATGCGGGGTCCGCCGAGCCGTGGAACCCGGCGGCGCCGGCGGGCCAGGTTGCGGGCCCGCGGCCGGATGTCGCGGTTTCGACGCGCGGGAGTGCGGGCACGATATCGCGTTCGGACGCGGCACAGGGGCTGGCGATGCGCGCCGCCGGGGCGGGGCCCGATTCCGCGGGGGCAGGGCCGACGGGTGCCGCGGTCGCCGCGCCGGCGCCGATCGAGGAAGCCGAGGCCGCCGATCCGGCCGCCCCGCTGGAACGCCGCGCCCATCGCCCGACCGCCGCCGCGCGCTCGGCGCTGCACGTGGCCCTGCGCGAGCTGGAGAGCGGCCTGCAGGTCGCGGCGCGGGTCGAGGGGCTGGACGAAGCGGAGCGGCACCAGCTGCGCGACGAGATCGCGGCGCTGCTCGGCCGCCACGGGCTTTCCGCCGCCCGCATCCGAATCAACGCCATGCCGCCACGGGAGAGTGAACGATGATCGCGCAAGCCGCGCCAGTGGGCGCCGATGTCGCTGCCCAGCAGAATGCCAGCACCGCCAGCGCCGCGACCGATGCCTTCGGCCTCGGCTTCGATGCGCTGCTCAAGATCATCCTGACCCAGCTGACCTATCAGGATCCGCTGAAGCCGATGGACAATTTCGAGTTCGTCTCGCAGCTCGCGCAATTCTCGCAGATCCAGCAGAGCCAGACGATGAACGACCGGCTCGAGCTGCTGGTGTCGGCCCAGGCGACCAGCCAGGCCACCAGCCTGCTCGGGACCCAGGTCGACGTGCCCGCGGGCGCGACCACGCTCACCGGCACGGTCACTGCGGTCACCTTCGACAACGGCATGCCGCGGATCACGATCAAGACGGCGGACAATCGCACCATCAGCAACCTCGCGATCGCCAGCATCTCGCAAGTCAGGAAGGGGAACTAAGCCATGTTCGGTGCCATCTATATCGGCCTCAGTGGCCTGAACGCCTATTCCCGCGGGCTCGAGCAGGTCAGCAACAATGTGACCAACCTCAACACCTCGGGCTTCCGGGGTTCGACGGTGACCTTCCAGAATTATTATGGCGGCGGCAGCCAGGGCGGGCTCTCGCACGACACCGACAGCGGCGGCGGCGGCAACGGCGTGGGCATCGGCGAGAGCCGGCTCGACCTGAGCGCCGGCCAGCTGCGGCAGACCGGGCGCGACCTCGACCTGGCGATCGACGGCGGCGGCTTCCTCGTCCTGATGGACGGCGACAGGATGCTCTACGCGCGCACCGGCAGCTTCGAAGTGGACGACAAGGGCTTCATCGTCCTCTCGGGCACGAAATACCGGCTGGCGACGCTCGACTCTTCCGGCCGCCCGGTGAGCCTGTCGATCGACCAGAAGCGCACCAACGCTCCGCTCGGCACCACCGCGATCACCTTCACGGACAATCTGTCGAACACCGCCGTCAACGCAGTCACGATCAACGACATGATGGTGTACGACGCCAAGGGCGGCTCGCACAAATGGAGCGCGAAGTTCGAGAAGGGCACGACCGCCGGCGAATGGACCGTCAAGATCAGCGACGAGAAGGGCACGGTCGCGACCAAGACCCTCAAGTTCATCGGCAGCGTGATCGATCCGAGCACCGCCAAGATCGAAGTCGAGGATGCGACCAATGATTTCAAGGTGAGCTTGGATTTCTCGGCCGTGCAATCCTATTCCTCGGGCGACGTCTCGAACCTGCGGGCATCCTCGATCGACGGGCGCGGCGTGGGGGCGCTGACCACGGTGACAGTGAACGCCACCGGCCATCTCGAGCTCGCTTATTCGAATTCGCAGAAGCTCGATCTCGGCGCGGTCGCGCTCGCCGATTTCCGCAACACCCGGTCGCTGACCGAGAAGGATGGCGGCCTGTTCAGCTATGACGGCAGCGGCGAGCGCATGTATCTTGCCAGCGACGATCCCCGGGTAGGCCTGGTCAAGGCCAGGCAGCTCGAGGCGTCGAACGTCGACCTGTCCAAGCAGTTCGGCGACTTGATCCTGATCCAGCGCGGCTTCCAGGCCTCGTCGCAGATCGTCAGCGTCTCGAACGACATGATCCAGCAGCTCTTCGGCATCCGGGGCCAGGGATGACGCTGCCCTGCCGATCCTGGCTGCCCGACGGCACGGCTGCGCCCGCTTCGGCGCAGCGCGCGCTTGCCGACATGGTCGAGAGCTGGTCGGGCGAGTGGTTCGCCGGCGAGCCGATGCGCGTCGCCGGAGCGCTCGCGCGCGTCGCGGCGCCGCGTGCCGAGTTGCGCAAGCTGCTGTGGCACGGCTGCGACGAAGGCGCGGCGATCGGCGTGCCGTCGGCGGGCGCGATGGCACTGGGGGCGATGGTGCTCGGCGTTCCCGCCGCGGCCGGCCAGCGCAACGCGCATGACCTCGCGCTGCTCGAGGCGCTGGGCAAGGAATGCCTGGACGGCCTCAAGTCCCGCCTGGTCCAGTGCCTCGCGCTCGGCAAGCCGGTCTGGCATCTGTCGGAAGCAGCCCGCGGCGATGGGCCGGTGCACCGGCTCGAGATCGTGACCGCCGCGCGCGGGCTGACGCTCCAGGTCGAGTTGTCGGCGCCGTGCTTCGCGCGTTTCGTCCGCGAGGCGCTGTCCGAGCCGGCCACCGGCGCGCCCCTGGGCTCCGGCAGCGCCGCGCTTGCCGAAATCCCGGTTTCGCTCTCCGCACTGCTCGGCCGCAGCCGCATCACCGTCGCCGAGCTGGCCGGGCTCGGCTGCGGCGACGTGCTCGTGCTCGACCGGGCGACCGACGCCGTCCTGCCGCTCGCGGTGGACGGCCTCCCGCTGGCGCGCGGCCGCTGCGCGGTGATCGAGGGCGAGCGCGGGCCCGCGCTCGAGATCGTAGAAGCTCCAACCCGATGAGTAGCCCCGTGACCGAACCGAGTGACATCCTGCCCCCCGAGACCAAGCCCATCGAAACCAGGCCGGATCGGCCGGCAACGGCGCGTGTCAGCAGCAAGCTGATCGAGAATGTCGGCGTCCAGCTGGAGGCCTTCCTGGGCGCCGCCCCGATGACGGTCGCCGATCTGACAGGCCTTGCCGCCGGCGCGGTGGTGACGCTCGACGCGCAGCTCAACACGCCGGTCGAGCTGCGGCTCAACGGCGTGGCGGTTGCGCGCGGCGAACTGGTCGCGGTGGGCGAGAAGTTCGGCGTGCGCCTCACCGAGATCGCGCAATGGCCCGACTGACCGCAATTCTCGCATGCCTGTTCGTACATCTGGCCCAGGCGCCGGTGGCGCTCGCGCAACGGGGGCGGCTGGGCGGCGGCGGGAGCCTGAACCTCTCGCTCACGCGGATCGTGATGGCGTTGATCCTGTGCCTGATGCTCGCCGCGCTGATTGCCCTGGCGCTCAAACGGAGCGGCGGGCGGATCGATCTCCCGCGGTTGCGCGGGCTGGTTGCGGCCCTGCCGGCGCAGCGGCGCGTGGAAGTGCTCGAGACGCGCCGCGTCAGCCAATATGCCGATATCTGCCTGCTGCGCTGCGACGGGCGGGAATATCTCGTCCTTTGCGCGCCGCAGCAGCAGCTCCTGCTGCGCGAGAGCGAGTGTCCGGCGCCGGTGCCGTCCAGGGTGGCGGGCGCGGCGGGGGAGGCCGGCTGATGCGCCATGTCCGCATTGCCAAAGCCTATCTGCTGGCCGCCGCGCTGCTTGCCCCGGCCACTGCCTTCGCTGCCGATGGGGCGGGCATGAGCACCGATCTGGTGCGCACCATGCTGCTGCTCACGCTGATGGCGGTCGCCCCGGCGATCTTCATCAGCATGACCAGCTTCGTTCGGATCGTCGTGGTGCTGGCGATGGTTCGCCACGCGTTCGGCATGCCCGAGACGCCGCCCAACCCGGTGCTGATCAGCCTCGCGCTGTTCCTCACGGCCTTCACCATGGGGCCGACCCTGACTGCCGTGAACGGCCAGGCGCTCAAGCCGCTGATGGCCGGCAGCGTCACTGTCGAGCAGGCGATCGACAAGGGCAGCGGGCCGTTGCGCAATTTCATGCTCGCCCAGACGCGCGACAGCGACATCGAGGCGATCTACGCGATCGCCAAGGCCCCGGTGCCGGACCGGCCCGAGCAGGTGGACCTGCTCAAGCTCACGCCTGCCTTCATCCTCAATGAGCTGCGGGTCTCCTTCACCATTGGCTTCGTCATCCTGCTGTTCTTCATGCTGATCGACCTGGTCGTCGCCTCGATCCTGCTCGCGCTCGGCATGATGATGGTCCCCCCCTCGACGATCTCGCTGCCGATCAAGATCCTCATGTTCGTCCTGATCGATGGCTGGGGGCTGATCCTGCAAGGCGTGCTGGGAAGCTTCAGGTGAAGCCGCGCCGGGGCGGTACTTCCTCGGGGCTCGGCCTGTTGCTGGTGCCCCCCCGGGTGGAGGCGTCGCTCTGGCGGCGTTTCCGCTTCGAGCGCGAGTTCCGCTGCCGCGAACAGATATTCACCCAGTATCGGGCGCTTGCCCGTGCCATCGCCCGGCGCCAGCTGCGCGCGCGGCCGCGCAACGGCGTCGAGCTCAACGACATGGAGCAGTTCGCCTATGAAGGGCTGCTCGTCGCGATCGATCGGTACGATCCGCTGCGCGGCATCCCGTTCGGCGCCTTTGCCCGGCGCCGGATCATCGGCAGCATCGCCGATGGCGCGGCGCGGATGAACGAGAGCGACGCGCAATATAGCTATCGCCGCCGGATCGAGACGGAGCGGCTGCGCTCGATCGCGGCGGAGACCGGGCCGGCCGATCCGCTCGACGCGCTCGCCGACCTCGCCGCCGGGCTTGCCATCGGCTTCAAGCAGGAGGGGACCGGCCTGGTCGAGCCGGAGGACGGGATCGATCGGCGGCCCAATGCCTATGAGAGCCTGGCCTGGCGCCAGCTCAACGCCCAGCTGGATCGCGAGATCGATCGCTTGCCCGAACGGGAGGCAGCGATCATTCGCCAGCACTATGAGAACGGCGTAAGCTTCTCTCAGATCGCGCAATTGCTCGGCTTGTCGAAAGGCCGCGTCTCGCAGCTCCACGCGCTCGCGCTGGCCAGGCTGCGGGCCCGGATAGGATATCGTTGATGGAGATGGACATGACGCTTTGCAGTGACGAGGAGATGGCGCAGCTGCTCGCCGCGATGCATGCGGATACGCCGGACGAACTTGGCTTTGCCGAGCGGCTCATCGAAGCCTATCCGGAGGATGCCCGGCTCCACTTCCTGCGCGGTTCGATGCTCGCCGGGTCGGGCCGGCCGATCGAAGCGCACGCATCGCTGAGCCGCGCCGTCGCCTTGGCGCCGGACTTTGCGCTGGCGCGCTTCCAGCTCGGCTTTTTCGAGCTGACCTCGGGCGAGGCGCCGCGCGCGCTCGCCACCTGGGAACCGCTCGATGCGCTGCCGTCCGACCATTATCTGGTGCATTTCGTCCGCGGGCTGCGGCACCTGATCCAAGATCATTTCGGCGAGGCGATCCGCGAGCTGACCGAGGGGATTGCGGCGAACGAGGAGAATCCGCCGCTGAACCACGACATGCGGCTGATCATCGACGAATGCAGCCGCCTGGCCGGGGACGGCGCCGCCCCCGCGAAACCGGCCGACGAAGAGGCTTCGGCGACTTCCTTCCTGCTCGACCAGCTCGGGCGGGGAACCACGCACTGAGCGCGCGCGCGGCATGACTCGCATCGGCAATGTCGATCAGGTGTTGCTGCTCCTGCAGGAGCAGCTGCAACGGACGAGCCGCAATCGCGGCACGGCGCGGCAGGGGCGGACGGCGCGTGCAGAGGCATCGTCCGCGCGCCCGCTCGATCGGGTCCGTGCGCTTGCCGCGCTCGATACGCTGGACGAAGAGGAATTGCGCCGGGCGATGGTCCGCGGCCTGCTTGCCGAGCAGTTCGGCGAAGCCGTGGGGAATGATCCGGCGCTGATCGCCATTGTCGATCAGGTGAGCCGGATGATCGGCGAGACGCCCGAGGGGCGCCAATTGATGGACAGGGCCCTGGCCCAGTTGAGGGAATCACGAGCATGAACCAGACCGCCGCCGCGCAGAGCCGCCATGATCGCCTCGCGGCGTTGCTCGTCGAGGATCCGGACAATGTCGCGCTGATCGCCGATGCCGCGGAAGCCGCATTCGCCGAAGAGCGCCTCGATGCCGCCGAGGCGCTGCTTGATCGCCATGCCCGGCTCCAGCCGCTGCCGCCCCAGGCGCAGCATCTGGCCGGGCTCGTCGCGATGCGCCGGCTCGACTGGCCGCACGCCGCCGATATCTATGCCGCGTTGCTCGCCGGCGGGGCGGATGCGCCGCCAGTGCGCTTCAACCTCGCCTGGTCGCTCGCCATGGCCAAGCGCTTCGACGAGGCGCTGGCGGCGCTCGACATGGCGACCAGCGCCGCCTTGCCCCAGGCGGCGCAGCTGGAAGTGCAGCTGCTGCACGAGCTCGGCCAGTTCGATCGCGCGGTGGAGCGGGCGCGTGCGCTGATCGCGCTCCATCCCGAGCATCGCGGGCTGAACGCCATCGTCTCGACGCTGGCGATCGATATCGAGGACACCGATCTCGCGGCGCGTACCGCGCGCGTGGCGGGCGACCATCCCGACGCACTCACCACGCTCGGCACGCTCGCGCTGAGCGAGGACGATCCGGCTGCCGCGGCGGAGCTGTTCGAGGCGGCGCTTGCCCGTGCGCCCGGCGCGCCCCGGGCCTGGATCGGGCTCGGGCTTACCCGCATGCTGGGCGGCGACCAGGCGGAGGCCGCGCGCGATCTCGACAAGGGCGCCGAGATGTTCGGCACGCATCTCGGCTCCTGGATCGCGGCGGGCTGGGCGCATGTCCTGGCCGGGGATCGCGCCGCCGGTCGCGCCCGCTTCGAGAAGGCGCTGGCGCTCGACGACAGTTTCGGCGAGGCGCAGGGTTCGATCGGGGTGATCGAGCTGCTCGACGGCCATGTCGAGGAAGCGCGCCGTCGCACCGCGATTGCGATGCGCCTCGATCGGGAGAGCTTCTCGGCGGCGCTGGCGTCGATGCTGCTCGCGGCGGGCGAGGGGAATCGCGAGCGCGCCGCCAGGATCTTCGAGACCGCGCTCCACACGCCGATCGGCAGCGACGGCAAGACCCTGGCGCATTCGCTGATGAAGCTGGGCGCGCGATAGGGGCGGTCCCCCTAGGTTGAGAACTCAAACAAG
>JAAGWI010244821.1:0-17652 GCA_012274505.1 Galium porrigens var. tenue
GCCCGAACAGCTCGCTTTCGACCAGGGTCTCGGGAATCGCCGCGCAGTTGATCGCGACGAAGCGCCCCATGCGCCCGCTCTTGTCGTGCAGCCCGCGGGCGAGCAGCTCCTTGCCGGTGCCGCTGGCGCCGAGCAGCATCACCGCGACGTCGGCGCTGGCGACGCGCTCGATCGTGCGGGTGACCTTGAGCATCTCGGGCGCGCCGGTGAGCATGCCGCCCAGCACCGCGCCGGCCTCGACCCGCTCGGCCAGGCGCCGGTTCTCGGCTTCCAGCGCATGGACATGGAAGGCGCGGGCGACGATCAGGCCGAGCGCGTCGATGTCGATCGGCTTCTGATAGAAGTCCCAAGCGCCCAGCGAGATCGCGCGCAGCATCGATTCATGCGCGCCGTGGCCCGAGGCGACGATCACCTTGGTATCGGGGCGGAGCGACAGGATCGTCTCCAGCGTCGCGAAGCCTTCGCGCGTGCCGTCGGGATCGGGCGGCAGGCCGAGATCGAGCGTCACGACCGGCGGCTCCTCGGCGCGCAGCACGGTGAGGGCTTCCTCGCGCGTGGAAGCGGTGAAGATCTCATAGCCGTCATAGGCCCAGCGCAGCTGGCGCTGGAGCCCGGCATCGTCCTCGACGATCAGCAGTTTCGGCAAGGTGCGGGCGTCGTTCATGCAGCCCTCCCCATTCCCAGATCGGCGGGATGCGCGGCCTTCAGGATCACGCGGAAACGCGTGCCCTTGCCTTCGCGCGACGTCACTTCGATGCGGCCCTCCATGGCATGCGCGAGCTGGCGGGCCTCGAAGGCACCGATGCCGAACCCGCCTTCCTTCGAAGAGACGAAGGGCTTGAACAATTTGTCGCGGATGAAGGCGGGCGACATGCCGACCCCCAGGTCGATCACGTCGATCGCCACCCGCTCGCCGTCCGCGGAGACCGCGAGCGTCACCGGCTCGTTCGCGGGGCTCGCCTCGATCGCGTTCTGGAGGAGATGGGCGAGCAATTGCTCGAGGCTCGCCGGATCCGCATGGGCGATGGCGCTGCGGACGCCGGACGTGACCACCGGATGCTGGCCCCGGCGCTGCGCGGCGACGCGTTCGACCAGCGTGACGATCTCGATCGCATGCGGTGCCTCGGCGCGGCCGCGATGATGCTGGGAAAGCCGGGCGAGCAGCCCGTTCATCCGCTCGGCCGAGCTTTGCAGCGTCGCCACCATGTCGGCGCGGAACTCGGGCTTGTCGGCATGGCGCTCGGCGTTGCGCGCCGTCAGGGTCAGCTGGCTCACCAGGTTCTTGATGTCGTGCAGGATGAAGGCGAAGCGGCGGTTGAACTCGTCGAAGCGCTGCGCCTCGGCGAGCGCGTCCTGCGCGCGGGCCTCGGCGAGATAGGAGGCGACCTGGCGGCCGGCCACTTTCAGCAAGTCGAAATCTTCCCAGTCGAGGGCGCGGTCGAGTGGCGGCATCGCGAGCAGGATCGCGCCCGCGAGTTCGGCCAGATGCGGCAGCGGAACGATCACCCAGGCCTCGGGCAGGTCGAGCATCCATTGCGGCACGGTGGCAGCGTCGAGATGATCCTCGCTGCGGCGAACCGCGTCGAGCTCGATGATCCGGCCGGTCGCCTGGAGATGCTCGCCCAGCGCCGTGTCGCTGGCGATGGGCAGAGTCGCGCGGTCCCAGTTCCAGCTCGCGCCGATGCCGAGCCCGCCCGCATCGGGGACGAGCAGCACGCCGGCCGGGCTTTCGGTCAGGTCGGCGATCGCCTTGACGATGCGTTCGTCGAGCGCGGCGCCGCCTTGCGGGTTGCCCAGCGTCTCGGTGAAGCGCATCCATTCGGTGCGATAGTCGTAGCGATGGCGGAAGAGATGCTTGGCGAGCTTGACCTTGAGCCAGGCACGCAGCCAGCTGTTGGCGACCAGCGTGAGGATCGCCGCGGTCGAGCCGAGCACAAAGGCGGTCTGGAGGATACGGGCATTGGTGCCGCCCACGGTGGCGATGGCCGAGGTGGTGAGCGCCAGCAGCGCGAAATAGACGCCCACCGCGACCAGCGAGAGCGACTGATAGGTTATGGCGCGCGACACCTCGATCTTCCATTCGCCCTTGCGCTGGAGCGCGGTGCCGATCGCGAGCGCGATGGCGAGATAGGCAAGCCCGCGCAGCACCAGCGGCTCGATCCGCCATTCGGCGGCGAGATAGGCGATGGTGTAGAGCCCCAGTTCGGCGCACCAGATGCCGGCGAGCGCGATCACCAGCGTGCGGAGCGGCCCGACGGCCGCCGGGCTCAGCGCCGACCAGAGCGCCTGGACCAGCACCAGTGCCGCGACTGCAACCAGCATGCGCAGCAGCACGGCGGCGTTGGCGGTCTGCGCGGCGACGATGGGCTCGGGATCGGTATAAGCGATGAGCGTGAGCGCCAGCGTGCCGATCTGAACCAGGGCGACCACGCCATAGACCGTACCCAGCGCGATCGGCGGACGCGCCTGTGCATCGCGGCGGTGAAGCATCAGCATGAAGCCAAGCCAGGCGAGGTTGCGCAGCGTCTCGGCGAACCAGCTGGCGATGTCGGTCGAGCCGATACCGGCAATGGCGAGTGCCCAGAGCGCGGTGGCCGCCAGCGCGAAGGCGAGCGGGCGGCGCGGCAGCCCGGCCAGATCGGTGCGCCACGCCCAGAGCGCGAGCGCCCCGAACAGCAGCGCGGCAAGCGCGTGCAGCCAGAGCAGCAGCGCGCCCATCTAGCGCGCGCCTTCGGGGAACAGCACGACGCGGATGGTCTGGAGCAGGATCAGCACGTCGAGGAACGGCGAGTAGTTCTTGGCGTAATAGAGGTCGTATTCCAGCTTCTGGCGCGAATCCTCGATCGACGCGCCATAGGGGTAGTTGATCTGAGCCCAGCCGGTGATGCCGGGCTTCACCATGTGCCGCTCGGCATAATAGGGCAGCTTGGTTTCGAGATCCTCGACGAACTGGGGGCGCTCGGGGCGTGGGCCGACGAAACTCATCTCGCCCTTGAGCACGCTCCAGCATTGCGGCAGCTCGTCGATCCGCGTCTTGCGGATGATGCGGCCGATGCGCGTGATGCGCGGGTCGTCCTTCTCTGCCCACACAGCCTTGCCGTCGACCTCCGCGTCCTGGCGCATCGAGCGCAATTTGATCACGTCGAAGCCGGTGCCGTAGAGGCCGACGCGGCGCTGGCGATAAAAGGCCGGGCCGCGGCTCTCGAGCTTCACCAGGATCGCGGTAAGCAGGATGATCGGCAGCATCAGCATGAGCAGCGCCAGGCTCGCGCCGATGTCGAACAACCGCTTGAACATGCTCGACAGCATGCGGCCCGAGGAGAAGCCGTCGGAGAAGATCAGCCAGCTTGGATTGACGCTGTCCAGGTCGACACGGCCGGTCTCGCGCTCGAGGAAGGTCGAAATCTCGTTGACGTGCACGCCGGTGGTCTTGATGCGCAGCAGGTCCTTGAGCGGCAGCGCGTTGCGGCGCTCTTCCAGCGCGAGCACGACTTCGCTGGCGTTGAGCACCACGACATGGTCGGCGAGGTTGTAGATCGCATCGCGGGCGATCGCCTCCGGGATCACGCGATTGGCTTCGCTCATCGCGACATAGCCGACCACGACGAAGCCCGCGCCGGGGGTCTTGGAGAGGTCCTTGAGGCGCTGGGCCCGCGCGCCGGCGCCGAGCACCACGATGCGGCGCTTGAACGCCTGGCTGCCCAGCGCCTTGCCGAGCAGGATGCGCAGCGCGATCAGCAGCAGGATCGAGACGCCCATCGCGTAGAGCAGGTTCGAGCGCCAGAAGCCGATCTCGGGGATCAGGAAATAGAGCACGCTCAAGCCGATCACGCCCAGCGAGATCGCCACGAGCAGCCGCGCCATCGCATAGCGCAGCGACTGGAGCGAATCGGCACCATAGACGCCGACCGCAACCATCGCGACTTCGAGGAACAGCGCATAGCTGACGAGCTGGGGCCAGCGGTCCGGCATCGGCGGCAGGCCGATGCCGAGCTGATGCGCGCGCAACATCCAGCCGAGCTCGCCCGACGCCGCCAGCAGCAGGATGTCGAGAAAGCCGAGCAACAGCACCGCATTGGGCACATAATGCTTGAACAGCCGGATCATGGAGATCCTCTGTAGTGCGGAAGTGTAAACAAATCC
The DNA here is from genome assembly GCA_012274505.1 of Galium porrigens var. tenue. Taxonomy (NCBI): domain Eukaryota; kingdom Viridiplantae; phylum Streptophyta; class Magnoliopsida; order Gentianales; family Rubiaceae; genus Galium; species Galium porrigens. The sequence goes on from JAAGWI010244821.1 coordinate 4,144, forward strand.
GACATGGCGGCGCTTGCGATGCCGGCGGAAAAATCTCGCGTCGGCGGCACCGATATTGCGGCCCATGTGTTTGACCCCGGGGGCAAATCGCCGCATTGCGGCATCTTCAGGAGGTTCGAAGCAGATGCCGGATTCGAAGCCGATCGTTCCTGTCATCCTGTCGGGGGGATCGGGCACCCGACTCTGGCCGATGTCGCGGGCCGAGAGACCCAAGCAGCTTCTTTCGCTGACGGCCGAGGAGACGATGCTCCAGCTCACCGCGCGTCGCGCCGCAGGCGAGCGATTCGGCCGGCCGATCGTCGTCGCCAACGCGCATCATGCCGACATGGTCGAGGAGCAGCTTGCCGCTGCGGACAGTGCTGCGCACGCGCTCGTGCTCGAACCGATGGGCCGCAACACTGCGCCGGCGATCGCGCTTGCCGCGATCGCCGCGGGCGGCGGCGCCCAGCCGTTGCTCGTGATGCCGTCGGATCACGTGATCGCCGATGTCGACGCCTTTCACCTGGCGATCGAAGCCGCGCTGCCGCTGGCGGAGGATGGCTGGCTGATCACCTTCGGCATCACGCCCGATGCGGCCGAGACCGGCTATGGCTGGATCAAGGTGGGGGAAGTGCTGGCCAATGGCGTGCACCGCGTCGAGCGCTTCGTCGAGAAGCCGGCGCGCGACAAGGCCGAGGCAATGCTCGCCGAGGGCGGGCATACCTGGAACGGCGGCATCTTCCTGTTCCGCGCCGATGCCTATCTGGAGGCCCTGGCGAGCTATGCGCCCGACATGCTGCACGCGGCGCAGCAGGCAATGGAGAAGGGGCGGCGCGAGGGTGCCCGAGTCTGGCCCGACGCCGACAGCTTCGCTGCCAGCCCTGCGGATTCGATCGACTATGCGGTGATGGAAAGGGCGCCGCGCGTGGCGGTCGTGCCGGTGACGATGGGCTGGAGCGACGTCGGCAGCTGGGACGCGCTCCATGCGATCAGCCATGCCGATGCCGGCGGCAATGTCGTGCGCGGCGACGCCGTGGTGATCGAATCGAGCAACTGCCTGGTCCGCGCCGAGCCCGGCAAGCGCGTGGCGCTGGTCGGCGTCGAGGATCTGATCGTGGTGGCCTCGGGCAATGACGTGCTCGTCCTGCCGCGCGGCCGCAGCCAGGAAGTGAAGAAGATCATCGAGGCGATGCAGAAGGGCGGCTGAGGGGCAGGCGCCGTCCCGTCGAAACGGGCCTAGGCTGTGGCGCGCCGGGCCTCGAGTGCGGCGAATACCGGGGCGAGATACTGTTCGGCGGTGGTGCGCAGCTCGTCGTCCGCGTCACGTTGCTTGCCTGCTCCATCGGCATGGAAACGGACTGTCGGCGCCTTGGAATAGCGCGTGGAGGCCGCCGTCATCGCGGTCAGCGCCACAGCGTCGGGCGCGACGCCGAAATGGGGAAGGATGCGGTCGAAAACGGCCTGGGGCAGTTCGGCATAGTTGACCAGCAGTCCCTTGCCCCCGCCATGCTCGATCACCGCGCTGCAGGTCCGTTCGAGAATTCGGGCAATGAACGCGCGCTCGGGAAGCTGTGCCGCCTCGGGTGCCAGGCCGAACCATTCGAGCGGCACGACGCCGGGCACGGTCTGCACGCCGCGCAGGCGCTGCTGCGAAACCAGCACCTCGACCGGATCGCGATACAGAAAGATCCAGGGCGTCTCGGGAAAGGCGCGGCGCAGCAGCGGCAGTGCGCGCGTGTGCCAGCTGTCGAGCTTGACGAAGAGATGCCCGGCGCCGCGGGCATAGGCATCGACCAGCCCGCGCAAGGCATCGGCATGCGCTTCCGCATCGGCGAAGCGGCACTGGATCATGGCGTCCAGCGGCGCCGCTTCGGAAATCGAGACATGGCCCGGCCCCGCACCGAGCATCTGGGAGACCAGCGTCGAGCCGCAGCGCGACATATGGAAGATGAAGCCCGAAGGCGGGCGTGGATTCGCTCGGCCAAGGAAGCCGGCGAGCGGCGTGGCGATGCGGAACAGCCGGTTGAACGGCCGGTCCGCCGCCTCGCGCACCGCATCCTCGAAAAAGGGGCGGCTGGGAGAGACGCCCGCGAAGTTGAGCCACTGGATCGCGGGTTCGGGGAAGGGAGCGAAGCTTGCCGGGAGCCAGCCCTGGGGCGGCCAGTCCGGCTGGACGAGCGGCGCCTGGAAGAAGCGCTGCAGCCCGAGGGGATCGGGGCGGCTGCTCTCGATCAGATCTGCCGGGGTCAGCGCCAGGCCGTGCGCCCTGGCCCAGGCGAGCGCGCGCGCCTCGAACACCGCCGGGTCGCGGGGTTCGGCAAGATGCGCCTGGGCCAGCGCATCGGCCATCTGGGCCGTGCGGTACTGATCGAGTGTAGAGGGTGGCATTGCAATCATCCGAGGCGGGGATAGGGTCATGTCGAGGACGAGGCAGGCTAATATGGCGACCCTACCCACACAATCCATCTGGCCCGATCGGGTACGGTTGCCGCTTGCCTTCGATCCCGGGCCGCTCGCCGCCGATATCGCCGCGCTCGAACGGGACGACTGGACCGCTCATTTCGTGAAGCGGAATTACGAGGGCGACTGGAGCGCATTGCCGTTGCGTGCGCAGGCCGGCGCCACCCATCCGGTCCAGCTGATCTATTCGGCGCCCGGCGATGCCGCGTTCGTCGACACGCCGTGGCGCGTGCGGATGCCGGCCTTGTCGGCGGTGATCGACGCATTCGCCTGTCCGGTCCGCTCGGTCCGGCTGATGCGGCTCGCGGCAGGGTCGGTGATCAAGGAACATGCGGATTTCGACCTCGACATCGCCGGGGGCTTCGCGCGGATCCATGTGCCGGTGCTGACCAACGACGATGTCGATTTCCGGCTGAACGGCACGCGCGTGACGATGGCGCCGGGCGAGGCCTGGTATCTGCGGCTCGCCGATCCGCACAGTGTGGCGAACCGGGGCCGGAGCGCACGCATCCATCTGGTGCTCGACCTGGTGGTCGACGACTGGCTGTTGCGCCAGCTCGAAGGATGAGCGGCCGGGTCCGGCGCAAGCAAGTCGCGGCGGCGATGGCGGCGGCGGCGGCGGCATCGCCGGCAACGGCCTGCGCGCTCTGTGCCCGCCCGCTCGGCCGGCGGAGCGAATGGCACCATGTGCTGCCCAAGAGCGAGGGCGGCCGGGAAACGGTGCCGCTCCATCCGATCTGCCACCGCACCATCCATGCCTGTGCGAGCAATGCCGAGCTGGCGCGGCTCTATCCCACGATGGCGGCGCTGCTCCGGTCGGAGGACATCCGCCGCTTCGTCGCATGGATCGCGGACAAGCCGCCCGATTTCCATGCGCCGACGCGAAAGCGCTTCTAGGCGGCACTGGCCGGCTCCCCCACCGGCCCCCGACATTGCTGCCGGGAGGCCGGGCGCGGGCCGGCACCGCAAGCAACAAGTCAGCCGACCAGCGCTTCAGCCTGGTCGAGCACGTTCTTGAAGTCCGCGATCAGCGCCTGATACGGGGCCGGGCTGGCCATATCGAGGCCGGCGCGCTTCAGGATCTCGGTCGGATAACCCGATCCGCCGGCCTTCAGCACCGACAGGTAATTGTCGCGCTCCTTGGCGCCGCCCTTCAGGATCGACTGGGCGAAGAAAGTCGCCGCCGAGATGCAGGTCGCATATTGGTATACGTAGAAGCTGTTGTAGAAGTGGGGAATATAAGCCCATTCATTGGCATATTCGGGCGCGAGGATCATGTTCGGCCCGTGATAGGTGCGCAGCAGCTCGCCATATACCTTGGTGAACTTCTCGCCCGACAGGCCCTGGCCTGCCTCCGCCATGTCGTGCGCCTTCAGCTCGAACTCGGCGAACATGGTCTGGCGATAGAAGGTGCCGCGATAATTCTCCATCTGCTGGCCGAGATAGAAGAGTTTCTTTTCCTTGGTCCTGGCATTCCTGAACATGTGCGCGACCAGCAGCTGCTCGTTGCAGGTTGAGGCGATCTCGGCGAGGAAGATCGGATAATCGGCCTTGTCATAAGGCTGGGCCGAATTGGCGAGCAGCGAGTGGAGCGCATGGCCCCATTCGTGCGCATAGGTGCTCATCCCGTCATATTTGTCGCTCAGATTGAGCAGCAGATAGGGATGCACGTCGAAGGCGCCGGGATTCATGTATGCGCCCGGGCGCTTGCCCTCGCGGGGCCAGGGGTCCATCCATTTGGCCGAAGTCGCCTTGGCGATCCGCGCCTGATAGTCGGGGCCGAGCGGCTTCACTGCTTCCAGCGTGGTCGCGCGCATCTGGTCGAGCGTGTAGCTGCGGTCCATCGACACGAGCGGCGGATAGATATCGTAATAGCCGATGTCCGGCAGCTTGAGCATCTTGCGGCGCAGCTCGAAATAGCGGTGGAGCTGGGGCAGCCCCTTGTTCGCTTCGGCAACCAGCGTGCGATAGACGGTCTCGGGCACGTTGTTGCCCGAAAGCGCGCGGGCGAGCGACGTCGGATATTTGCGGGCCTTGGCATAGAAGATGTCGCCGCGCACCTCGGCGCCATAGGTCGCGCCGAACGAGTTCTGGAACTTGCCGTGCGCGGTCCAGAAGGCGTTGAACACCGCCTTGCGATCCTCGCGGTTGGGCGCGTCGCGATTGAGCGTATAGCCCTGCGAATCGAGGCGCACCGCCTTGCCGGTCGAGAGGGTGATCGTCGGCCAGGGGATGTCGGACGAGCGCAGCTGGCCCGAGATCTCGCCCGGCGCCGCGAGCGGCGAGCTCGCGCTCGCGAGGATCGCCTCGCCGTCGGGCGAGAGCGTGTGCTCGGCCTGGCGCAGCGTCTCGGCCAGCGCGAAGTCGAATCGCGTGCGCAACGTCGCATTGGCGGCGAGGAAGGTGTCGATCTTCGCCTTGCCGAGCGTCAGCAGCTCGGGCGAAGTCCAGGAACTGGCCTCGCCGAACGCAGTGTAGAGGTCGCGTGCCTGCGCCAGCTTCTCCTGATTGGCCGAGATGCGGACGTCCTCGTCGCCCTTCAGGCTGGCATAGGTGTAGATGCGGCTGATCGTGCGGCCGAGATCGGACTGGAGCGTCAGCGCCTCGGCCAGTACGTCCGCGCTTTCGCCGAGCCGGCCCTTGAACTTGGCGATGGCGGGAATCGCGGCGAGCATCCGCTTGCGGGCATCCTCCCAGGCGGCATCGCTGGGATATAATTCGCTCAGGTCCCACTGCGCGCCGGCGGGCGCGGTCGCCTGGCGCGCCCATGCGGGCAGCGCGGCAACGGCGCCGGCGAACGTGGCGGCCGCAAGAGCCTCACGGCGAGAAAGTTCGGTCATGTTCCAGTCCCCGAGAGCGCGCCTGTAGGCCGGCGCTGTGGTGAGGCCGCCAATCTGTCGCGGTTTCGCGGGGAAGGGAAGTGGTTTGTCGCCTTATGACGCCAGCACGCCTCGGTTCAGCGGGCGCCCTTGGGCGTGACGATCCAGTCGCGCTTGGCGCGCCGCGTCATGTGTACGCCGCAATATCGGCATTTGCTGACGAATTTCTCGCCCTCGCCTACGCGCTGCGCATGTTTTTCGGAACGCTCGTGCCGACCCCCGACGCAACGTATGCGTCCGGCAATCCAATTGTACACCTAACCACCCCCTTGGCTAACGCCTGTTACCTCTTCCATCCTAAAAATGGGGTCAAGCAGGTAACCGCTCGAATTCGTGGAAATCGGAAATGTTTCGGAAACGGCACGGATATGTTTGGTGCCTGGATCCGTGACCCAGGATGGAAGAAAGGCCGGAGATCGCTCCCCGGCCTTTCCTGGTTCCGACGGGACGGGGACTTAGAAGTCCATGCCGCCCATGCCGCCCATGCCGCCACCCATGGGGGGCATGGCGGGCTTGTCTTCCGGCAGCTCGCTCACCGCCGCTTCGGTGGTGATGAGCAGGCCGGCGACCGAGGCCGCATCCTGGAGCGCAGTGCGGACGACCTTGGTCGGGTCGATCACGCCGGCGGTGACCAGGTTCTCGTACACGTCGGTCGCGGCGTTGAAGCCGAGCGAGCTGTCGGTGCCTTCGAGCAGCTTGCCCGCGACGACGGCGCCGTCATGGCCGGCGTTCTGGGCGATCTGCTTGAGCGGCGCGGTGATCGCCTTGCGGATGATGTCGACGCCGCGGGTCTGGTCGTCGTTCACGCCCTTCAGGCCGTCCAGGGCCTTGGTGGCGTAGAGCAGCGCAGTGCCGCCGCCCGGAACGATGCCCTCTTCCACGGCCGCGCGGGTCGCGTGCAGCGCGTCGTCGACGCGGTCCTTGCGCTCCTTCACCTCGACTTCGGTGGCACCGCCGACCTTGATCACGGCCACGCCGCCGGCGAGCTTGGCGAGACGCTCCTGGAGCTTCTCGCGGTCATAGTCGCTGGTGGTGACTTCGATCGGCTGGCGGATCGCGTCGGTGCGGCCCTTGATCGCATCGGCTTCACCGGCGCCATCGACGATGGTGGTGTTGTCCTTGTCGATCGTGACGCGCTTGGCGGTGCCGAGCATGCCCAGGGTAACCGACTCGAGCTTGATGCCCAGGTCTTCCGAGATGACTTCGCCCTTGGTGAGGATCGCGATGTCCTCGAGCATCGCCTTGCGGCGATCGCCGAAGCCCGGCGCCTTGACGGCCGCGACCTTCAGGCCGCCGCGCAGCTTGTTGACGACCAGGGTGGCCAGCGCCTCGCCTTCGATGTCCTCGGCGATGATCAGCAGCGGGCGACCCGACTGCACGACCGCCTCGAGGATCGGCAGCATCGACTGGAGGTTCGACAGCTTCTTCTCGTGGATCAGGATGAACGGATCGGCGAGCTCGACCGACATCTTCTCCGGGTTGGTGATGAAATAGGGCGACAGATAGCCGCGGTCGAACTGCATGCCTTCGACGACGTCGAGCTCGAACTCGAGACCCTTCGCCTCTTCGACGGTGATCACGCCTTCCTTGCCGACCTTGTCCATCGCCTCGGCGATCTTCTCGCCGACTTCCCTGTCGCCGTTCGCCGAGATGATGCCGACCTGGGCGACTTCGTTGGTGCCGGCAACCGGCTTCGAGCGCGACTTCACGTCCTCGACGACCTTGGCGACCGCGAGATCGATGCCGCGCTTCAGGTCCATCGGGTTCATGCCGGCCGCGACCGACTTCATGCCTTCGCGCACGATCGCCTGGGCGAGCACGGTGGCGGTGGTGGTGCCGTCGCCGGCCGTGTCGTTCGCCTTCGAGGCGACTTCACGGATCATCTGCGCGCCCATGTTCTCGAACTTGTCCTTGAGTTCGATTTCCTTGGCGACGGTGACGCCGTCCTTGGTGATGCGCGGCGCGCCGAAGCTCTTCTCGATCACGACGTTGCGGCCCTTCGGGCCCAGAGTCACCTTCACCGCATCGGCGAGGATGTCGACGCCGCGCAGGATGCGCTCACGCGCGTCGCGGCCGAATTTCACGTCCTTGGCTGCCATCTTGGCTGACCTTTCAAAAGCTGGAAGTTTAGGAAGTTTAGGCTATGGGGGCCTCGATTCCGCCCCCGCGCGGTTCAGCCGACGATCCCGAGGATGTCGCTTTCCTTCATGATGAGCAGGTCTTCGCCGTTGACCTTGACCTCGGTGCCCGACCACTTGCCGAACAGGATGCGGTCGCCGGCCTTGACGTCGAGCGGGGTGACCTCGCCCTTCTCGTTCTTGGCGCCCGAGCCGACGGCGACGACTTCGCCTTCTTGCGGCTTTTCCTGGGCGGTGTCCGGAATGATGATGCCGCCGGCGGTCTTCGCCTCGGCTTCGACGCGGCGGACGAGCACACGGTCGTGCAACGGACGGAAGTTCATTGCCTGATCCTTATTTCAGGGTTGATCTCTTGTTTGGCACTCAGCTGAGTCGAGTGCCAGCGGCGGCGATATGCGAAGCCGATCCGCCTGCGTCAACCAGTGCGCGGCGCGCCGTTGCAAATTTAGGCGGCGCCGTCCCGCGCTGAAACTCTCGCTCCGGGACGGGCGGGGGCCTTGCAGGAGCGGCACGGGCATTTACGCATCCGCCGCGATCCTCTAGCACCACGGGCATATTCCTTCGCATGGGAGCGGCACGTGAAGCTTAGTCGGGGCGCCTGGAAGATCCTCGTGGGGATCAAGGACTTTCTTGTCCTGGTCTTCATGCTGCTGTTCTTCACGATGTTGTTCGCGGCACTTTCCGCCAAGCCGAATCCCGCTGCGATTCGCGACGGCGCGCTGCTGGTGGCGCTCGACGGCGCGCTGGTGGAGCAGCCCGAGGAAATCGATCCCCTCTCGCGGCTCGGCGGCGGCAGCACGGTGAAGCAGCAGCGGCTGCGCGACGTGGTGCGCGCGCTGGATGCCGCCAAGACCGACGCGCATGTGAAGGCCGTGGTGCTCGATCTCGACCGCTTCATGGGCGGCTATCCGGCGGCGATCAGCGAAGTCGCCGAGGCCGTGGGCAAGGTGCGCGCGGCGGGCAAGCCGGTGCTCGCCTATGCCACCGCCTATACCGATGACAGCTATGCGCTCGCCGCCAATGCGAGCGAGATCTGGGTGAATCCGCTGGGCGGCGCGATGTTCGCCGGCCCGGGCGGCACGCGTCTCTATTACAAGGGCCTGATCGACAAGATCGGCGTCAACGCGCACATCTACCGCGTCGGCAAGTTCAAGTCGGCGGTCGAGCCGTACATGCGCAACGACATGTCGCCCGAGGCCAAGGAAGCCGAGCTGGCGATCTACCAGCCGATCCTCGGCCAGTGGCAGCAGGAGATCGCCAAGGCGCGGCCCAAGGCGCGCATCGCCGACTATCTCGCCAAGCCGGCGGAAACGGTCACGGCTGCCAAGGGCGACATCGCCAAGGCGAACTTGGCGATGGGCATTGTCGACAAGCTGGGCGACCGGCTGGCCTTCGGCAAGCGCGTCGCCGAGATCGCCGGTGCGCCGAGCGGCAAGCCCGCGGGCAATTTCAACCGGATCAAGCTGGCCGACTTCGTCGCCGCGCATCCGCTCCCGACCGGCGGCGACGCGATCGGCGTGATCACGGTCGCCGGCGAGATCGTCGACGGCAAGGCCGGCCCGGGCAAGGCGGCGGGCGACACGGTAAGCGCAGCGGTACTCAAGGGCCTCGCGAACAAGAAGCTGAAGGCGCTGGTGGTCCGCGTCGATTCGCCGGGCGGCTCGGCGCTCGCCTCGGAACAGATCCGCCAGGCGATCCTCCAGGCCAAGGCGCAGGGGCTGCCAGTGGTGGTCTCGATGGGCAGCCTTGCGGCAAGCGGCGGCTATTGGGTGTCGACCGCGGGCGACACGATCTTCGCCGAACCCAATACGATCACCGGCTCGGTCGGCATCTTCGGCGTGATTCCCACTTTCGAGAAGACGCTTGCCAAGATCGGCGTCGGCACGGACGGCGTGAAGACCACGCCGCTCAGCGGCCAGCCCGACCTGTATGGCGGCACCAATGCCGAGACCGACACGCTGCTCCAGTCGGCGATCGAGGCGGGCTATGCGCGCTTCATCGGGCTGGTCGCGGGGGCCCGCAAGATGACGCCGGAAAAGGTCAACGAGATCGCGCAGGGCCGCGTCTGGATCGGCGGCACCGCGCACCAGATCGGGCTGGTCGACCGGTTCGGCGGGATCGGCGACGCGATCGCCGAGGCGGCGCGCCGTGCGAAGCTCGATCCGGCCAAGGTTCATGCCGTCTATCTGGAGAAGGAGCCTTCGAGCTGGGCCAAGCTGGTTGCCAGCTTTACCGACGACAAGGACGAGGATGGCGACTGGGCCGATCAGCCGGCAGGGGCGGACCTGTTCGCCCGGGCCGCCATCGCCCAGCGCGCGCTGTTCGTCCAGGCGCTGGGCGATGCCCGTCGCCTGGCCAAGGGCGGCTCGGTTCAGGCGCGGTGCCTCGAATGCGGCGGCTTCGGTCCGGCGACGGGCAGCCTGGAGGACGCTCGCCTGTTCGATGCGATCGCGGCGCGGCTCGGCCTGTGATCGGCATCCGCGCGGCCGCGCCGGAGGATGCCGGCGCCATCGCGGCGATCTATGCGCCGCACGTGCTGACCGGCACCGCTTCGTTCGAGATCGAGCCGCCCGAGAAGGCGGAGATGCGCAAGCGGATGCATGCGAGCGAAGGGCTCTACCCGTGGCTCGTCGCGACGACGGGCGGCACCAGCGCGGACGATCCCGATGCCGGCGTGATCGGCTATGCCTATGCGGGCAAGTTCCGCGATCGCCCGGCCTATCGCTATGTCTGCGAGACGTCGATCTACCTGACCGACGCGTCGAGCGGATCCGGCGTCGGCCGACTGCTCTACGAGGCGCTGATCGCCACGCTCCGGGCCCAGGGCTTCATCCATGCGATCGGCACCATCACCTTGCCCAATGATCGCTCGATCCGCCTGCACGAGGCCGTCGGCTTCCGCCGCCAGGGCGTCTATCGCGAAGTCGGCTTCAAGCACGGCCAGTGGATTGATGTCGGCTTCTGGCAATGCGAGCTGAACGGCCCGCGCATCCCCCCTGTCGAACCCCGTAAATTCGCCGATATGGGGATTGTCCGGGATTGAGGGTCGCACGCCGTCGCCTATCCTTGCACTGTCCTTGTCCGGGTACGAGTAGCGTATGCCTGAATCCGAGCTGCACAGCCTTCAAGTCGATCGCGAGCGCAAGCTGATCGATCTCAGGCTGAAGGCGATGCTTTCGCCCGAGGATGCGGCCTGGATCGGCGAGGAGCTGCGCGCCGCGGTCCGTGATTTCGGCCCGGAGGTGGGGCAGCATGTCACGCTCTACGACGCCAGCAGCATCCCGGTCGTCCCGCAGGCCACGGCGGAGATGATCATCAACACCTTCAACAACTGTGCCGTGCGGCCGCTATGGGCGCGCAAGGTGGCCTTTGTCGTCGTCACAGCGCTGGCCCGGCTGCAGGTGCAGCGGCTTCGCGAAGTTCGCCCCGACATCGGCATCTTCGGCGATCGCGAGGAAGCGATCGCCTGGTTGCTGGCGCCGTAGATCGGGCCGTCCGGCAAGCCGCTGCGGACGGGACGACGCCGGCCCGAAGGCGGCAAGTCGCACAAATCGACCTGGTTGCTGAATAATACTGCACCATGATGCCGTATATTATTCATGTTCATATTGACGATCGGCAGGGGTGATGTTGTGTTGATCGCATCGGTAACGGTGATTGCCGATATAAATCCCGGAGATGACAAATGAGCATGCGAGTTTTTATTCGTAAATCCGGTGTAATTATGGTTGTGCCATATCTGTTCATGGCAACGGCGGTGGTGCATGCTGCCGATGATCCGGAAGATCGTGCAAGTTATTGTGCGCGCACTGCGGGGGAGCATTGTTTCAGCACGCAAGGCTATACCAGCCAGGAATGTGAGGATCGATATTTCGTGATCTGCCTCGACGGCGCCGGCGGCGGAAGCGATTCCACGCCTCCGCCCTGGTTCGACCCCGGGGTGCCGGTTCGTGATTGCACCTATGGTGGCTGTCTTCCCCGCGGGGGATGACGTTCCGGCGGACGCGGTGATGGGGCCAGGACGAGGATCCTCGTCCTGGTCCTAGCGCCGGCCCCGATAGGCGGGCAGGCCGAGTTTCCACCGGATCGCCGCGGCGCGCAGGCCGAAGCCGGCACAGGCGGCGAGCAGTCCCGCCGCGAAGACGGGCAGTCCCGCGAGCGTCAGCACCACTTGCAGCGTAGCGGTGAGTGCGGCGGCGGTCACGTAGAGTTCGGGCCGCATCAGGATCGAGGGCTCGCCCGCCAGCACGTCGCGGATGATGCCGCCCGCACAGGCGGTGACCACGCCCATCACTGCCGCCGGCACCGGCGGGATGCCATATCCCAGCGCCTTGGCGGCACCGAACGCGGCATAGGCGGCGAGCCCGAAGGCGTCGAGCCATGCGAAGGTCGCGTCGCTCCACCAGCGCTGCGGCGTGATCCAGATCAGCACCGCGACCGCCAGGATCAGCGCGGCGACCTTGGCATCATGGACCCAGAAGACCGGCGCGCCGATCAGCAGGTCGCGGATCGTGCCGCCGCCCACGCCGGTGACGAGCGCGAAGAAGGCGGCGGTGACGAAGGTCTGGCCGCGGTGCGCGGCGGCCAGCGCGCCGGTCGCCGCGAACAGCGCGATGCCGAACATGTCGAGCCAGGGCAGGATCGGCCCGATGCGGGCAGCGGCGAGGGCGGCGTCCATCCGTCTTGTTTCTCTCCGGCAACGGCTTGCTGTCAAACGCGCATCCGGGGCATGAGTGCGGCCATGCAGCGTACCGAGTCTCCGCTTGTCGTTATCGCCATCTGCCTCGCCGCGCTCGCCGGCTTCGTCGATGCGCTGGCCTTCACCAGCCTAGGCGGCTTCTTCGCCTCGTTCATGAGCGGCAACAGCACGCGGCTGGGCGTGGGGCTGGGGGGCAACCTGCCCGGCGACGCGGCGGTGGCCGGCGGCCTGGTGATGAGCTTCGTCAGCGGCGTGATCCTCGCCAGCGTGGTGACGCGCTGGCGCCAGGCGCGGTTCCGGGAAAGCCTGATGCTGCTCGTGACGGCGCTGCTCGTGGCCGCGGCGACGCTCGCCAGCCTGTCGCCGGGGCCGATCGTGCTGATCTTCCTCGCCATGGCAATGGGCTGCGAGAACGGCATCCTCCACCGCGAGGGCGAAGTCACGATCGGCGTCACCTACATGACCGGATCGCTGGTCAAGATGGGGCAGAAGCTGGCCGGCGCATTGATGGGCGATCCCGATCGCTGGGCCTGGACGCGCTATCTGTTCCTGTGGCTCGGCTTCGTTGCCGGCGCAGTGATGGGGGCGGCAAGCCATCTCCGCTGGGGCTGGACTGCCTTGTGGCTGGCACCGATCGCCAGCGCGGCGCTCACCTTCGCGCTGGTGCGAGTCCGGCCGAAGCTCTCCGGCCCCTGGGTGGTGCGGTGATGGAGGGACGCTGCACCTGCGGGCAGCTGGCCTATCGGCTGACGGCCGCACCGATGATCGTCCATTGCTGCCATTGCAGCTGGTGCCAGCGCGAGAGCGGCAGTGCCTTCGTGATCAACGCCGTGGTGGAGGCGGCGGCGGTGGCGGTGGCGGGCGGCTCCGATCTGGTGCATACACCTTCGGCGAGCGGCGCGGGCCAGGAGATCGCGCGCTGCCCGGCCTGCCATGTCGCCTTATGGAGCCATTATCCCAGTGCCGGGCGCAAGGCGGCGTTCGTGCGAGTGGGGACGCTGGCCGAACCCAATGCCTGCCCGCCCGACGTACATATCTTCACGTCGACCCGGCAGGACTGGGTGGTGCTGCCCGAAGGTGCCCCGGCCCATGCCGGGTTCTACAACCCGGCCGAGGTCTGGTCGCCCGAGACCCGGGCACGCTGGGGCGCGATGATGGCGGGCTGAGGCCCTATTTCCGCACGGCTTTCTGGTCGCGCCCATTCTGGTGCATCACCGCACCGACGATCTTGCCCGACGCATCGCGGGTGAAGTCCATCTGTGCGTCCACGGCGCGGAAGAAGAAGCGGTCCTTCGCTTCGGGGAACAGCTCGAGCGGCGGCTGGCGCGTCGCCTGGGCGATCACGCGGTCGCCC